>QJSC01019146.1:1151090-1227327 GCA_003697955.1 Calidris pygmaea
CTTTCAAGTAGTTGTAGAGAGTGATGAGGTCTCCCCTCAGCCTCCTCTTCCTCATACTAAACAGTCCCAGCTCCTTCAGCCGCTCTTCATATGATTTGTCTTCCAGGCCCTTCACTAGTTTCGTTGCCCTCCTCTGCACTCGCTCCAGCACCTCCAGATCTCTCTTGTATTGAGGTGCCCAGAACTGGACACAATACTCAAGGTGTGGCCTCACCAGTGCCGATGAGCCTTGCTCTTAACTGCTCTGCTCTTACTAAGTGGAAAGCTTTATGTTTCACTAGCTGCAGAATTCAGCAATTCTAAATTTAACCTAAGAAGGGCAAATTTAAGTTTAACTAAACTAAGGAATGGATAAGCGCCCTTGGGGAGGCAGGGCCCTGTGGGTGTAGATCAGGCTGTAAAAACCTGAAGACCTGAGGAATGTGGAGCACAGGACACCATCTCTTTTCAATCAATGTCTTTGCTCATGGTCTGATGGTTTTTAAAGGCAAAAAAAGCCAATACGCCAAACCCAAACAAATTTGCTCTTCACTATTCTGGAAGTCCTCGAGAGACCTTGCTTCAGGCAGAGGTAATTGTACAGGGTCCAGAACTGGGCTGAGCTCCGTAGGTAACTTCATCTGCCACTAAGCTGATAATGAATGCAAGTA
Source organism: Calidris pygmaea (assembly GCA_003697955.1). Lineage (NCBI taxonomy): Eukaryota > Metazoa > Chordata > Aves > Charadriiformes > Scolopacidae > Calidris > Calidris pygmaea. Next base: position 1,151,741 of record QJSC01019146.1, read on the forward strand.
CTCACCTGCTCATAGATAATCAACAAGTTTATCCAATAGCAGTTTCCTTTCTGAAGACACAGTTAAGATGGTTGCAAAGTGCCGAATTTTCGTTGCATTTACAATAAAGTTTCTCTCAAGTTTGCGAAATAAAAAGGCTGAGTACGTTTGCAGTGTGTGCCTGCCCTAGTGCACACTGGGGTCAGTGGGAAGACGCCTCTTAATCCCCAAAGACTTTTCTAGAAGTTGTTTTTCCCCCCCCTCATTCTAATGTGTGATGCAGTGCATCCAAAAAGCCTTCTCTCTCAAGCTCCAGAGCTTTTTCCAAAACGTTCTTGACACTGAGCTATGGTTGTACTTTAGTCTCGGTGACTGTTGATAAGGACCAACTTTGTGCCAGAAGGAAAACAGCTTCCTGACAGCCTTTTTATAACAAACCAGGATCTGAGCTGGCACTAAAGAAACACTGCAGGTGGAATTACTCTCTTGTTCTGGACTGATCACAGTAAGAGAAACAAATGGAAGTAACGCTGCAATCTGTACTAAAAAAACCTACACCTACATCATGTCGCAGTGATATTCCTGAGTTGAGCCACACGGCAAGTTATGAAATGATTTAATAACATTACATGTGCATTTAAACAGCTCACACTACTCTTGCCATCTAGTCTGGCTCATCCAAGATTTGTTTTAACGTTCCCAGTACCCAGACGGCCCCACCACAAATTTAAAACACAGTATCATGGGATTTTGTAAAATTAGTAAGCGTTTGTATTTCCCAGTCCTCCCAAGGCTTCTCCTGGCTGCATAAACAGTGTGAAACAGTTGTAAACCAGTGAGAATGAGCTGGTGGAGAACTGCCTGAGCAGAGAAACATTCCGCCACCAGAGTGTGGGCAAGGGTGTACATTTCTGGCTGCCCGTAAAAGCCATTTACTCCTCTCCTACTATCACTTTTCCCTGTGCAAGGAGGGACAGATGGATTCAACCATCTCACCCTCTGTGAAACAGCATAACGCTACGGCCAGTCACTCCTCTGCAGCTGTAAAGTTATTTCTGCAGCCCTTCCTCTAGCAGTCACAGAGATTTGTACCAGAGCACATCCCTGTAGCCACTTTGTCACCTGGAAGAACCCTGGGAAACAAGTTGGGCCATGAATTTCAAGCAGTTGAGAGAAATATTTCCACCTTCCTGGTCAAACCAACCCTCGCTTCTATCGTCTGGTCACACTAGAATAGATCTCTCCTTCTTCAGTGGAAAAGACGTTCTCAAGTCCCTGGCTTTACTATTAGCAAGAAAAAAAAAATACAAAATCAGAATGCTTGAAAACTCTCAAAACCTCAAATGACACCTAAAGTCCATACTGAGGAACTGGCTTCCTCGTGATTTTATAGCTGAGAATTGCATCTGTTTTGGCCTTTTTTTTGCTCTGTTATTCTGTGGATAAACAGCTTGGGAAGGTGGAGCTCTGCAGGACTAACCTGTGAGCTCCACACACTGTTTGTAAGCAGCAAGGTGCCGTTTGATTATTTTCCTTGATTTCCTTGATTTAACTGAGTTACAGGGTTTATAAGGACAGTTTAAATGCTTTCAGATTCCACCACTGCCATGCTAGCAGGGAAGAAGGAAAGAAGACTGGGTTGTTACCACTAACACAAGCATTTATCACATTCACTCATGTTTGTCATTTTTTGCATCAAGAAGATATACAACAAATAAAACATATTACTATATGGCTGGGGACATCTCTTCTCCTGCAGAAGTCTCAAAGAACAAACAAGTATCAACTCAAACTAACATAATGCCTTTTGCCTTTTTTTTTCCCCTCCTTCAGATGGCGTGACCCAGTTTGGGCTGACAACTAATATCCGCTTTAAAGGATGTATCCGGTCTCTGAAGCTCACCAAGGGCACTGCTAAACCTCAAGAGATCAACTTCAGCAGAGCTTTGGAGCTGAAGGGTGTTCAACCAGTGTCATGCCCTGCAAACTGACCTGTTTATATAAAGTATTTCAGATTAAGAAAGCAAAAAAAAAATCTCTATATACATTGCATTCATAATAAAATGTCTTTATGCAAGTACTTGAGTGGTGTCTGTGGTGTTTCCAAATGGCTGCTCCAAGGTAACTCCCAAGAACTAATCCTTTCCCCTCACCCACTTCAGTAAGGGAGCAGAGCAATAATTTTTATCTATCTCTCTCTTTTCCTTATAGCTTGAAATGGAAATGTGTCATTGTTCAGCTGCTGGGTGAGACCACGGATCGTGTAGGGAATTTAGAATCATAGAATATCTCAAGATGGAAGGGACCCATAAGGATCACCGAGTCCAACCCCCCGAAATGCTCCCTAAATACTTCAGGTGAGGTAGATCTGCAAACTTGTGTTCCTTTCCTGTTAATACAGCGCCCCTGTGTGCGTGCCCACCTCTGGCCTTCATGAGAAACGGGCATCTTACCTCACTTCAAAAAAGTTTGCTTTGATAATTACCAATATGATCTATTTAAACTCCCAAAGGCTTTCAGAAAAAAATTCTGACCATAGTATTCCCCATGAAAATTTCACTGAGAAATTCAAATTTGTATGGCATGCTGTAGCCATGGAACCAAGCGCAGGGAAGGAAATACATTCCTGCTTGCTCAATTTATTTAGAATTATGGAAGAAAATATGTTGCACCTAAAATCCCTGCTACATCCTTCAAACAGCACTGGAGTTTAAGAGAAGTTGAGTTGTTTGATGGTGGGAGATGGAGTCTGTAATGGAAGGAGTAGAACCAAGTTCTGTCACTCACCTGGAAGTACTTTTTTAAATGATCTTTAATAAATAAAGTTTGATGCTGCCCCTCTCTCCAGCTACACACGATATTGAAGTGACCCATAGCAAAATTCACAGGGCAAGTTTCTAAAGGAAGGTGAAATCTGGCCCTACGGCAGTGGAGCAGGATGGAGGTGAGGCAGGAGAATCCCAGAGATCATTAGCACAGCACAGGTTCCTAATCCCTACTGTCAGCTATTTAATTAAATCCTTCAGGTAAAAGCAGCTTCCAAAGTTAAACTCTGCTGCTTCTGGTTGATGCTCTCAGTTTGTGAGGAATTCTGAATGGAGAAGCCACCCTGGATCATCCCTGAAGAGAATTACAAGCGCTCCCTGGATCCTCACTAAAAATGCCAAATGCTGGTGGTTTTTCCTCAGCGCTTTGTATGTTTTCGAGGACTATGAAATCGTCGCCAAAGTGTGGATTATCTTTTCTAGCAAAGGTTGTGCTTGGATGTGCAGAACATGCACTGCCCAAATGGAGAAACAGCTCCTCACACAACAGAGAAAAACAGGGAAAAAACCCCACCCTATAGGTAAGGTAGCACAACAACGCACTTAAAATAAAATTTTTTTTTCTGTGCACAGTGAGCCTTGAATATATTTTTTCAGACTTTCTGACATGACCAAAAAAGGCTAAATTCATGCAAAATTTGTGCTGCCAGAGAGCCCTCCTGCAGGACGCTCTGTATTTTAGAAAAGGCCTCTTTGGCATGTAATGTTTCTCTAAACCACTATGGGAAACTACATTAAAGAGATGGTAATAAATATGTATATTGTCACTCTGAGGATCTGGGGAGTCTAACCTTCATCAGCTACACCTGAAGAAAAACACCTGCACCTGCAGTGATGCCCTGAAGTGATTGATTTCAGCAACTGGACCTTTAATGTTAGTAAAGGGTCAATGGCTGTGCAATGTTACACACATTCAAAGTGCTGGGAATTAGTAAAACATGCATTTCTCTCTGAAAAAAACCTAATTATGGAACATGTCCTGTCTTACTATTACTTCTACTAGTGCTGCTGACAAACACGGTGCAAAATATTTATGTGTTTCATTTTATTCTTATTATGTCCCTTGTATTTACATACTCTCCTCCCTATAATATTTAGGGATAGCTTGAGGGGCTCAAGAAAGCGACGCCATAACGGTTCAAATACAGTTGAGTAGTTCCGAAATTCTTGAAAAATATGAACAAATGAATCCCCGAGGCTTTTCTGCCAAGGGACCTTTGGTTTTGCCCTGAATTTCTCACACCACACGGAACAGCCAGGCCCCTTGGCCCATTCCCTGGTTGAAAGACGTGTTTCCTAGGGCACCTTGGGCTCTTTTTTAACCCAAACTTGCTTGCAAAGGTTTTTTGGGTTTTTTTTGACTTGAAGACACCAGGGAGGTTCAAACAAGGGAGCCTGGGACACCAGGAGTTAATACTGTGCTTTGCCTCAGAGGCAGGAAATTGCCATTTTCTGCTCGGTGCTGCATCAGCAAATGCTCTTTCACATAAAGATGTCTTTGCCTTAGAAACAAATACTAGAGTTTCTGCATAAAAGAAATGGAAACTAAAAAAAAAAAAAAAATTTAAAAAAAAGAGCGGCCTTTATGTTCTTTGCTCCCTTGAATTATTTCTCCCCCACTTGACCTTGCAGGAATGTGTGGGACAGAGCAAAACCAATGAAACAATGCCCATTATTCCATTTCTTGAACTTCTGGGTGGAAAAAAAACCACAGTCAACCCTCAGCTGTCCTCTGCTGAGGGGAATAAATTCCGTGGATGAGAAAACAACTCTTTCAGCAAACACCAAGCTGAAAGGAAACAGAAAAACCTGCCCCATTAGTTTCCCCAGATCACGGGGTGGATGCAGCTGGACTGTTAGAAGAGGTTTCGACCTCTGAAGCTTCCGCAGAGCAGCTGGGAATGATCCCTGTTCCCTCTTACTACCTTTCGCCACACGACACATTCCAGAGAGAAAATTTCCTGAAAAATAGCAGGTTGTGAGCCCTGGATCCAAATGCAAACTGCTGGAGATTACGTCACTGCTGACTGTGCCAGAAGCTGCATCATTTCCCAGTTCAAGACTGCAAACCAGTACAAATCTACACAACACAACTATTTAAACCCTTATTTTGGTGGATTTTTTTGCATACAGAAGTTTTTACTGCCTTTTTTTTTTTATTTTTGTGCACACGTTGCTCTTCGCTGCTAAACTTCCAAACTAAAATCTTCCCATCCATTGTGTGATCCATCCAAAGCTGGATCCAAAGATCCATCCAAAGTCATCCCTCACGGTGTTGGGATTGACCCTGTTGACTGAGGTCACTTTTAGGAATTTCTGACAAACACTCCCTCTGAATGGGACCAATCCCTCTTCATCTCTAGCTTTAGGCAAACTGCTACGTAGGAAAAAAAGTTGTGGTTTTGATTTTAAATACAACCAGTTTTCAACTTAGACTCTTTGCAAAGAGTAGTTTACTTGTTCTTTCTATCAAACCATACTTTCAGCTCTTCAGAGAAGCTTATAAAGGGAAAAACATTTTTCCAGTTAAGTACTTTTCTTTAGAATGCACAAGAAAAACTAAAAATGCTGAAAAATCCAAACCATTTTTCCCGTCTCTCTTTTAAGATGGAAATCACCAGCAATGGCAATTCCAGCTTTCCCTTGTTCCACTGGGGCTCCTGGGTGATCCCAGGTGACTGCTGCATCTACTGAAGGACCCACAAAAGATCCCCAGCCCCACACACGCACCAGTTTTTAAACGTTTGAGAAGACCTTGCAGTTTTCAGCTTTACAAGATTTCATGAAAGCCTATAAAACTCTTCTGAAATTATGCTATGCAATGAAAAATGTTATTTTCAGAGCAGTTTAATGAGACACCATAGCTAGACCGCTGGATTTTTAACCTTTGTTTTTTTCATTATACCACCTGCATTTCCTAATTACAAAACCCGACCTGTTCTTCAGTCACTCACCGAGTCTCACAGCGTACATGTAACCCAACACTTCGGTGTAAAGATGTAGGAAGAAACATCACTTTCACTTTTTCATGCTTCATAAATAGACACAAAACCACCCAGACCTTCCTTCCAAATAATTCCTTAAATATAATGCTGATGTGTCACGCAACGGAATTGGAACAACCCCCCCAGTTATTCAGTCTATATATTTCTGTCCTGTTATTTTTCATGCTTGAGAGTACAAGTAATTTCTTAAGGTATTTGAAGTCCCAGATAGATCATATCGGTAATTATTTCAACTCCCAAACCCAAACCTTTCCTTTTCAAGTGTCGTGGACAACAGAGCATAAAATGACAACACTTCAGAAACTAAAATACCTAGTTTAAGCAAGGAAAGAAAATCCTCGGGAAGAATCTCCAAAGTCAGTGCTCTCGTACGCTTTTCATGCTCCCCTTGGGACCAACATCAGAACTTTAGCCCAAATCTGACACAGTCTCACAATTTTCACTAGGCTGTGGAGTTCCTTATGTTAAAGAGAAATGCACAAAACTTCCCTAATTGTAGCATCACACCCTTTCCCCCCCCCCTTTTTTTTTCAAAAAGATGTTTGAGTACAAAATTAAACCGATGCTTTCTGCTCGCCCCATCTCTACCTAACACTCTGTAGTAACAGTCATGACGAATGTAGATGTCTAGAGTTTCAAAGATCAACTTTCATGCTATATAGTATTATGAAATATTCTGCAGGGCTGAATCATCTGCTGTGACATCTCCCCTTTTAATCCTAATTTATTTTGACAACTTCGGTACCTCTAGTTGGCGCAAGGAAGGAAGGATGACTGGCAGTCGAGGCCCTGGAGTAGCTACATTTCCTGTGGTTTCCTTCGTTACGATTCTGTACCGCAATATAACACCAATTTGATTTAAACAGCCAAAGGCCACGCTTTTTCACCGGGTTTCGTGCCAAGAGAACGGCTCCCTGGGAGAGGAAAAACTGCCTCCTGTGCCCCAATCCCTCTGCACTGAGGGACCGCAGCTCATGGAGCCACACAAGCTCCTGCATCCCTCAGGGGCACGGGGTTGGGTGGAAGAAACCAGGGCTCTTTCTCCACAACTTGGAACAATTTGAAGTTAGTCTTAAGCACGGAGATGCCCGGAGGAGTACACAGGCCTTAGGCAGAATGGACTAATACCTCTACAGATCCCATCAGTATATCCTACTGAAAATTCAGGAAAGATGCAGATCCTACAAGTTACTCTAGTATTTCTTATTTAGCACCTGTTCAAGGAACATGGGAAGTTCCATTCAAATAGAAGGAAAAACTTCTTTGGGGTGAGGGTGGCAGAGCCCTGGAACAGGCTGCCCAGGGAGGGTGTGGAGTCCCCTTCTCTGGAGATCTTCAAGACCCGCCTGGATGCTCCTGAGTGATGTGCTCTGGGCAGCCCTGCTTAGTAGGGAAGTTGGACTAGGGGATCTCTAGACGTCCCTTCCAACTCTGACAACTCCATGACTCCTCTTTTAAAATCTCTGTTTTTATGTTAAATTTGCTTGAGGGAGAGTCATCGCTCCCCTTATTTTTCTTCTTGGCTTTTCCTTTCTCTGCCATGTGGACAACTGTGTCCCTAAACCTTCAGCTGAAATGAAATACTGCTGCCTGGAAACAAACAACGTCCCATCAGTCTGTTACTGATATACCCATCACACCACAGTTCTCACTTCAAACGACCAGAGGAAACAGCAGGACCTCACTGACCATCTCTGCAAAGGCCCCCACCAGCAGAACCCCAGCTTAGGGACAAGCTTCCAGACCCAGGTACTATCAAACATCACTAGATAGTTTCTTTTCTGCAAAGAAATGAACTCCCCAGTAAACCTGAGGTGCAAGAACAACCACTTAGGTCTTTGTCACAGAACTGCAGCGTTTTAAGAAATTAACCTTACATATATAGAGATATCCCGCCAAGCCCATTTCTTTCTGTTAATGGCTGCATTATTGGTACTTTTCAGTCCATTTTGACAACCTGAACAAATCTCCCCACTAAGTAGTAGAAGGTTTAACAAAGGGGGGGTGAATTCGGCTGGAGCAGCTGATGAAATTGGTTGAGAATTCACTGATACCGAGGCAAGTAGAAGAAAATCTGAGCAACTTTTGACTGCCGTTAGAAAACTGCTTTTTTGTGGAAAGTCTTGTGGGGGGGAAGGCCAGGGCACTGCTACGGCTGTGCTGCATCTCCTCCAGACCACGGACAGACGGAAAGGAGACCAAATTCCCCCCAGTAAAAACTACTTGCAACAAGTGGGTCGCCCAAAATTAGAACCCCCCCGGCTTTCATCCGACGCCACATGCAGCTGGTGCAGCCTGCAGGAAAAGGTTAAAACATGCAAAACAACTGAAACCCATCACATCTACATACGAGATTGCACGCTCACGGAGCCAAGCGGAGAGCCCCAGGAAGGAAATGAGGGGGTTGGGATGCCAGTATAGCAGGGCAGAGGAAAGGGCTGCTACAGATGGGAGTACTCGATCTGCATCTGCACCGGGGCCAGACACAAACTGGGCCATAATGGTTTGTTTCTGGCTTTTCTCATGTAAATGAAAGAAAGAAAAAAAAAAAAAAAAAAAGTACCATAAAATTCTGCTCGGAGGGGCTGTATTTTCTCTACCGTAAACTCTCCTGGAGATCACAACTGTTCAACAAGCAGCTAACGGGTATGGGTACGGGTAGGTGTTTCAACAGTGTTCTGGAGTTGTTTTGCTTTGGGTTTTCTAAATTACTATAAGAACTTATTTATATATAATTATTATAAGAAAATTGAACGCTGAGTCTCACTCTACTAAGTTGCTTGGTCTCCACGCTCTAAAGGGATAACAGAGAGGAAAAAGCCCTGTATCCACACATTACGCTTGAAAATACAAACTGGAGGCAGCAGCGCTGCATTCCAGTTACATCAAAGAAGGCTCAAGCAGTCAGCGTTGACCAAAATCCATCATAACCACCTTAAGCCCGGTAAGATAAGGTTTAAAGAGGTTTAATAAGCTCAACATTCACCCATATCTAAGGCCAAGATACTGATAACTTTAGTGTAAGACAAGGCAAGCACGGCCACAATGCACAATCACAATACACAATCACGCCTTTATATACATTCTCTATAAGGCATATGCTATTTTAAATCTCCTTACAAGCACTTTTAGATACTTAATTGCGGTACCAGAGTGCTCTCAAACACCAGTTGGCAGTGGCGTGTTGGGTTATGAAGTCTCTAAAATGGGATTCCATAAAAGACATTGGATGTTGCTGCTACTTAGGAACTGCAGAAAGTACTAGAGCAGATGGAGGATTAAATTTACCATTCAGCTGCCTCCTCCATGGGCCATTTTATGTTCCCCCCACCAAACATTTTTGAAATTAAAAGTTTTTATTATTTTACCGACATTTCTCTTTTCCACGGTGGTTTTAATAAGCATTTCTTCTTTCACTTTGCAGTGTGACATCTTTGCAATATCCTGTTTTGCGGTGTCTAAGAACTGACAGTTTTGACTGATAGTTATTATTTTGCACTGATAAGCTATAATTAGTCACCTGAGTAACAACAGGTTTCCTTCTTCACAGAGACACTATATTTTCTAATCTTTTAAATCTTAATTGCAAAATCAAAACCTGTTTGGCTGCCTGAGTTTCTCTACCACTTCTTATGTGGCTGATTTGGGGCAATCAAGAAAGCGAAGTAAGTCTTTTCCTGTACCGTGGGAGATGATACACGTGAAGGAGATGTGGATGAGCCTCGCTGTAGAGGAAACAAGAAAACCCCAACCAACCAACACCCGGCCACGCAGCAGAAAGGGCTTGAAGAGGCCACCTAGTTCCTCCTACCCCATTTGCAGATCGATGGCCCAGGCAGTGGTCCCCCCTTTGCGTTTGGGCATGAGGTTTCTCCTGTGACAACACCCTTCCCTGAGAGGTCCTGGTCCAGGGAAGACCAAGGAGCAGAGAAAAAGAGCTGGGTAGCTTATATACTTGCAAGGATTCTTCAACTCATCCTTTCTCAATTCAGTAATTCCAGCTTCGGAGAGCCTCCTCCCTCCCGAGCCAGCTGAGGACATAACAGCCCTTCGGTTCTGCAGTTGGTGAAACACAACCACACTTCAAGAGAAGGGCAATTTTCCAGTCCTGCTTCATTTGTCAAACCTGACATGTACTGCGCGTTATGATTTCCATGTAATGCTCTGACTGTAAATTTACCCTCAGCAAGATCCTTTTATATGCCTTCAAACTAATTTACCTCTCGCTGATCGAGTCCTAACTTGTAATTTGCTTAAATGCGGAGCCTAAATTGACTAAATCAAATGCATTTGTGCAAACCCAATAAACAGGACCATTTCCCACTGGAATAAGAAAGTCTCCGAAGAGCATCAAATGCTTCCTTACGGTGGAGGAGTTGGCTCAGGAGCCAACCCCCCTTCCAGCTGATGACCGTGGCTCTCTCACTATTTCATTACCCAGTCTGAAGACACTCATTTTTTATTTTTTTCCCCCTCTAAAGGGAAGAGCAAGAAGCATAAACGGCCTCATCAAGTACTGCAACCGCAGCAGCCAAAGCTCATTTTCCAGGGTAATGAAAAGGAACCAGCGGAGAAAGATACATTTGAAAAATCCCTATTAACGCCTACATTAGCCAAGCCACCGCCATTCTTAAAGACCTCGGCCACCTACCACACCGTGCCCGTCTGCAGAGAAGGTGGTGGTGGAATTACGGGAGCGCTGTGTCGCTACACGGTGTTAATAGCGGCGCAAATGGGGTTGAGTCAGCCTGATCTGCCCCGACCCGGTGCTCAGAAAGGGGCCTCGATTTGCAATTGCAAAGTAACCGTTTCAAACCCAACACGCTGCCACCTGCAAAATCAGGATCCACCCAAAAGGGAAGGAAGATTTACCAATCCCACCGCAACCTACCCCAAGGACTTCACTACTCTAAATTGATTTCAGCGGCTTTGTAATTTAAACATAATGGTGTCAATAAGAATGCAAGCCAGAATCTGATACTTTACACCAGCTTAAGAAAACCTGTGTTGGATGACAAGGATTTAAAGCTTCGTGTTTATTGAAAATAACATCTGACTGACATAAGGTACACCACACACCAACAGTTGTTCTAATATGGAGAATTATATGAAGAATGTGGAGAATTTAGGGCTACAAGGATGATCAGAGGCCTGGAGCATCTCTCTGATGAGGAAAGGCTGAGGGACTTGGGTCTTTTTAGTCTGGAGAAGAGAAGGCTGAGGGGGGATCTGATCAACACCTATAAATACTGAAAGGGTGGGTGTCAGGAGGATGGGGCCAGGCTTTTTTCAGTGGTGCCCAGGGACAGGACAAGAGGCAACGGGCAGAAACCCGAACAAAGGAAGTTCCACCTAAACATGAGGAGGAACTTCTTTGCTGTGAGGGTGGCAGAGCCCTGGAAGAGGCTGCCCAGGGAGGTGGTGGAGTCTCCTTCTCTGGAGACATTCCAAACCCGCCTGGACACGTTCCTGTGGGACCTGCTCTGGGTGGACCTGCTCTGGCAGGGGGTTGGACTGGATGATCTCCAGAGGTCCCTTCCAACCCCACATCATTCTGTGATTATTACTGCAGGGCAGTCCTGCAATACTGTGTTTTCACTGGAAGTTACTACCATGGGTGCACCTTCAAGCTGTGATGCAAGGTGGGGTTAAGCAGTGAAGTTCATTCTCACTTAAAGTTCAAACTTCAAGAAGGAAAAAAAAGTGTTAACCAAAATTAATTAGACAATACAAACATGTTTTGCTGATACGTATAAAATAAATGTATAACCAGAACTGAAAGTCTTAAACTTGCAGACTAATTTTGGGAGCAACTGCCAAGTTTTTAATACAAACTATTAATAAAATGTAGCATTTATGAAATATTTATCTTTAAGGTGCTTGAGGAATATTAACTCATCCATTTTTCTGTTAATAATCAAAAGTTGTAATTCGGGCTCACTGCAAACAGCATGCCTGTGGCAAACCCATAAACCCCAGGAAATTAAGTTGTCCCACGCACTAACTACACCATTCCATTTTATCTGTTTCTCCTTTGAAACTTCTGCTGTCACTTCCCTCTATGCAAATTTCCATCAAAATCTCTGGTGGAGATTCATATAAATTGGCCTTGAAGAGGGACAGCAATAATGAAGGAAAGGTGTCTTGTGACTGAGGAATATTTCTGTGCGGTGTGGGGTCTCGACTCGCCCCAGCACAGGCGTCAAGCACGTGAAGGCTCTAGGAATTACCAGAGTTTTGCAACAACTGCTACTTCTTTAATATTTCTATTAAGGATTAATGGCAGTTGACCGTAGATGTGGGGAAGTGCGAGCCTGCAGGATATCAACAACCTCAGCAATCCAGGGCAAATTCTTCCTCGGTAGTAGAAAAAGTTGCCAAAAGGTAACGCTACTTGTAAAAATGTGTGTATGTGGCCAGTGTTTTGTATGACAAGTCCTCACTCAACAACTGAGATTTAAAAGAAAAGGGGAAAAGGGACAATGAAAAGGCAGGGAATGGGAGGTGAGACCAGGGCCGACAGCAAGCAACAGCATTCCTTCCAACAGCAGCCACCGAGGGCATTCTGCCTGCTGGACTGAAACTGTGGGTATCTGAAACACTAAAATTAGGACCTTTGAACACATCTTCTTGTTTGATTTGCTTGCTAAGTTTGCAGTTAAAATTTTCTGTCTTCCCTGCCTAAAGAAGGCACCTGAGTCCAGATGGAAGAGCTCAGGGTGCCTGGGAAGGTTCTTTCCTGGTAAATGGGAGAGAACAGGATTTCCAAATACTGTGAATGGAATTAAAGTTCCTTGGTCTTGGCCCTGATATTTTAATTTTTTTTTTTTATGAAATGTACTACTTTTTTGTACTGAGCACTCTCCTTATTTTTCATTGTCTTTATATAGAAATTACAGTCCAGTAAGTACTATACTAGAATATAAGCACGGAAATAGATCCAGGATTAATCACATCTTTCACAGCCCCCAGACGAAAGACTTTAAGTTCTGGGTTTATTCCAGTTAAAATGCAGATGCCTTGGGCATTAGGGGAAATTCATCCATTAATTTGCTGGATCCTGAAGGAATAAGTGATGCAAAGAACCGGTAACACCACAAAGCAAGCCACAGCGGCGTTACTGCTTTAATTCCAGGCAGAGGTTTGTGGAAACCCATCCGCAGTCGTGTTCCATCCTTTATGGAAAGCCAATTACTGCTCGCAGAGGTCCCCACCCTGTCCAAATCCAACTCACCCAGAGTGCAAGGGGTGCCATAGATCTACCAAACAAAAGTGAGGTGTAGCGGTCTAATCACCTTCTTCTCTCCTCAAGAGTATATTCCGCTGGCATTGCCTTGCCCATTAGATGCTGAACAAAGTGCTGTGTGATCTCCAGCTGCCCTGCAAAGCTGAAAATTGCTGTTGGCGCATAAGATCTAGCCCTGATGCATAAAACCAGCAGCAAATGGTACAAAAAGGTCTCAACCTGGTCAACATGGACTCACAGCATCCACGTTACCAGTTACCCTTGCTATTAGTACCAGATTAGACGCAGGCCAGATACAGCTCCAAAAATCAGTCTCGTCAAAGAGATGATACAGCCAGAGGTTTCCTGGGGGTTGTTAACACGGGGGATGCCGTGTACCGTTTCTGATGCTTGAGCAGTAGAGAGTGATGTCAGCTTAAAAAACCCAAAATGGACTAGACATATTGGGGACACAAATATGATCAGAGGGCTGGAGCCCCTCTGCTGTGAGGACAGGCTGAGAGAGTTGGGGGTGTTCAGCCTGGAGAAAAGAAGGCTCCAGGGAGACCTTAGAGCCCCTTCCAGTCCCTAAAGGGGCTCCAGGAAAGATGGGAGGGACTCTGGATCAGGGAGCGGAGTGATAGGACGAGGGGGAAGGGTTTTAAATTGAAAGGGAGGGTTAGATTAGATATTGGGAAGAAATTCTTTGCTGTAAGGGTGGTGAGACACTGGCCCAGGTTGCCCAGAGAAGCTGTGGCTGCCCCATCCCTGGAGGGGCCTGGATGGAGCCCCAGGATGGGGCTTGGAGCAACGTGGTCTGGTGGGAGGTGTTCCTGCCCAGGGCAGGGGGTTAGAACTGAATGGTCTTTAAGGTCCCTTCCAACCCAAACCATTCCATGATTCGATGAAAAACAATATGCATTAAATCCAGTTCACCCCCTCTCTCTCCCCACCCTTCCCTCAAAACCAGACATCCTTGTCTACAGCAACAAACAAGGACTTATTTCGCAAAGGCGCATGTTCTTCCTTCTGCACAGCACTGAGACACACACGTACCGTCAGGCTGTCTCTCTCTTGCTCATCTGCTTACAGTTAGTGGAGTTTCAAACTAATAAAAAGAATAAATATTCATCACTGGCTTCCTCGCCTTGAAGCTCGTTTAATGCGACTGGAGAGCCAAGCGCGTGGAAGAGTCCACTGTTGTAGCCACAGAGATAAAATCATCCTCTTTGTGGGTAATGAGCAACTGCATTAAGGAACGGGTGTATTTTCTACTTGGCTTCTTTCACTGTGAGGGAGACAACACTTTGTCATGTTGTCTCCAGACCCGATTTGGAGAAGCTGATGAAGAAACTACTGCCCCTTCAAGGCAACGCCGTAGTTAGAGGCAACAGGAGATATATTTGAGGTGACTCCCTGCGAGCGAGACTCCACTCAGCAGCACCCCTTTTATTACTGCATTTCTAAATTGCCTTCTTGCAGTTCACTATCAGATGCTCTGGTCAAGCCCTCCTTTGTCTTCTCAGCGCTTGTTTAAAGCAATGCCAGCTGACAAAGGCACAATTATAGCATGTACAGCACATGTTAAGCTTGTCACGCTGCTTCTTTCTCAGGAAGCTTCCGAAGCCAGATTAGGACTGAACTAAGACCGGGCACCACCCAGGGAAGCATCTTCCCCACCTGCAAGAAGCACAGTCCATTTTTTCCCTCCCCTGACAGCCGTTGTTAGACTGTTCTCCCCTTCTTGGCAATGAAAAAAAAAAAAAAGGAAGTGAAACATTGTTTATCCCTTTCAGGAGGAGAAAGTCATTTATCTGGTGTCTGATACAGAGAATAGCAGCATTATCAATCTGTGTCTCCAAACTCGCTGGAGCCTGAAGGAGCAGGGAAAAGGCTGGCTCTTGTGCAAGAGCCACAAAGCCGAGGCTGGAACAAACAAGAGGTGGCTGGAACATCATGTCCTCCCTCCCCTGCCCTACGCGGATGCTCTGGACTGGGATTTTGCTTCTAGTTGTGTCACTTGGTGGTACCAGTGTGAAGGGAAGAAGAGCAAAGGGTCCTTCCGTGGACCTGCTCTAGAGAGCCTCCACCAGTGCCACCACTGGCACAGTCCTCTCCTTCCCCAAAGCCTGGGCCCTCAGGTAAGTCTTATGGGCTGCTATGGGGGAGATAAAGGTGATATGGGACATTCTGGGTACATAACCCTCTCTAATCCCTCATAATATGGAGAAGATTCACTTTTCAGAATCAAAATGATAGACATTTTTGCTAATTTCCACCTTCTCCATCATTGAAGAACCTCAGTGAAGCCTATCGACACTGGTTTTACTCATGGATCCAAGAGTAGGTAAAGCTTTTCATAAACAACTAACGCTTGTGAGTGTCTCCAGATGCCCAGCTTGCGGCACAGCAGCACGCGCTGATTAATAAAAATCAAACAAATGAGCTACACACACACAAACACTCCATTGAGTGCTGCTCTCCTGAAAAATAAAGTCCCTCTGAAGCGCCCCATTTTGGGGACAAGTCAGCCAACTGCAACCACCACCCACGTTCTGCAAATTAAGCCGCAGTGTGAGAGCTGGATTTCCTTGCTGTGTAACCCCACAGCAGGGTTCCCCTTCATTTTTCTGACATAAATCTCTTTGTATGTCAGTTTGCATTAATATCGTCATATTTGCTACCTTTCTGCAATAGTTGTGCAAACACACTACTAAAATATACTCATCAGCTCAGTGGAAGGGCTACTTAGCACCAAGCAAATAATAAACTATTTTCTGGATTATATACATGCAGAAGGGAAAGTTTGGAACAATTCACTAGTCCTCACATGGTTATTTTAGTGTTAAAATAATTAAATTATTTTTCTAAAGAGGAAGAAAGTTGTTCTGCTGTAACAGGTAGTAGTGAGAAGTGGCTTTTTTAGCAGTTGCTGCTGCTAATTAAAATACATACATGTGTTTAAAAAAAAAAAAAAAAAAAGACCCATCCTTCAACGGCAGAAAACAAATGAGCAAATATGTCTGTAAACAATATTTTTCAATGCTTCTCTTATATTTTAATATGTTTGTGTAGGTGAAAAGAACTTTCTTGTTAATACATTGCAAACTTCATTTGGCTGGTGGCCAGGAGAGAAAACTTCCCGTCCTCCTACAGTGAAAGCGTGAAAACTTAACTGCAGGGAGAGTTGCATCATAAGCACCTCAACGCCTAACAGGGGGACAAGACAAACCCTACCTAAGAAAAGGTGTCAGATGTCACCGAAATAAAACTCACTTTGGTATAATTTACATTTCTAGCCACAGAAATGGATACATGCAAGAGGTGAAGGCGGCCAGGAACACTGTTGTGGAGCAGAAAAAGACTAAATGCTTCAGATGTCCAAGTAATTCCATTATACTCTTCTCCAACTGTCTCCCCACCCAATTTCTGAAAACTCTCAGAAGCTACTGGAGCTCTTTATAAATTTGTACATCGCACATTTCATCGCTAAAACAGAATTAGCACATGGAGCAGCAGAGAGGGTTATCCGCCTCACGTCAGTGTTGTAGCACACACATACCAGACTGGTGGATGGAAGGAGAAGTTATTATGAAGTTCTCTGTGGATCATGCCCACAAAGATGAGCAGGACGGCATCAACTACAGCACGGAGAGAAGACACACAATCCAAATGCTGTAGAGCCTCCTCAATGGCTTTGGCTCAGAGCATACTTTTAGATCTAAGGAATTCCACTTAATATCATAAACATCCTTTACAGACACTCTAAGATGCTTCATTGTTAATTTTCAGCCCGGTGCTTAGTGGCACCAGATCACAACCTCCATATTAACAAAAAAAAAGAACTCTACACCCGCTCTGATCCCTGCTGCAAGCCAGGGCATCTCAGATGCAGAATTAAAGACCAGTGCAGCTCTTATGTCTTTAAAGAAATGGCAAATCCTTATGAGAATGCGTTTCAAGTACCTGAATAGAATTTCTTTTTCCTACTTCCCCACTTTTTTTTTTTTCCAGAGGAGCTGAAAGGACCATGAAAGGTGCAGAGCTGGCAGACACTGGCAAATATCATATTCGAGGGAAATTTTAAAAGCCTGAATAAATGTAACGCTTTAACTCTTTTGTATTCATTCCTAAGCAAGCTGTGTGCATAACTGCTCCAATATTGCTAAAGGGCTTTACCAAACAGCAGGTGGGCTAAAATTACCTAAAAGTAAAGGTAATAGAAGAACAGCCACTCTAATCAGTATCACCCACACTCACTGTTCCTTAATGGAATCGTTAGGGAGTTGTTTTTGTAACCTAAAGGACATCTCCCCTGTACACAGACCTGCGAGACCACACCTGGGATACTGGTCCTGTCATCAGCAGCACATCTAATTACACAGTTTAGTTGTACTCTCTTTTTTAATTTAGTTTTTTCTAGACCCATGTAAGTGTTTTTAGAATTCGCTGTGCTGCAGCCACAGATGTCTTGGCAGAAAATAACAAAAAAGTTCTTTCCTAGATTTACCAACAGCGTACCACGGGCTCAGCAAGTCCTTCTGTACCAGCTCAGTTCTTCTTATACCGATCCAAGCAGATTTGATGTAGGCAACTCAGAAATTCTTTGGGAAACACAAAGAGTAGGGTATTGTCATCATGTGTATTCCATATATACCGCCAAAACCCCCCTCATTGTAGTTACACAGAAAAATTCTTCTAGTTATGCTAAATTTTCACTATAATCTTCGCATGTCTGAACTTCTAACCACGTCAGAGTTGTCTGCTCTCTCATCGTAAACCCCAGCAAGAAGAAAAATCTTATTTCTTTTTGGTTCACAGCAGCACATTAAAAGCACCAGCAGATATTTTTGCCAGGACTCCAAGACTGGGCAGTTCAGGTTTCACTCTTATCATACCTCACAAAAATGCTGCTTGTTTCAAGATCAAGTGTTTTAAACAAAAAACACAGCATCCCAGATGGACGTCACCCGGCCGCATTCCAAGATTTTACAGTCACAGAAGCACAACGATGTGCAGAAGGAGATGGACACGCAGAAGAAAAGGAGGCAGAGTGGAGTACGGCGATGGGCAACTCAGCTCTTTCACGGATACCCAAAGTCCCACAAAGTCTGGTTCTTGCTGAAAGAAACCTCCTTGGCACAGGCTGAACCAGATTTACGAATAAAGAGAGCTTCCGAGAGACCATCGCAGAGGAGAAGCACCCAGAGTAAGGGCTTGGGAGCTCATCTGCCCTTTAACTCACGGAGCACAACATGGGAACGGAGCAGAATGTAATTAAGACAATTAAATTCAGTTGTCAACACCGCAAGTTTCAGACTAATCCAAAATCAGAAGGCAAGATTTAAATCAAACAGCTCTTCTCAGATTAGGGGAAAAAGCGAATAAGCACGAAACTAGTTTCCAGTTGCTAATGCAACACAGCCCAGGGTTTGGAACCTCACTCAGACGCTCAAACCTTTCCAAGCAATTACGTCTTCCCTCATTTATTCTGGGCCGTCTGGAGCGAGTCCTACATCTGCACGTCGATGACACGCAAGGGATACTCGAGTCACTCACACAGGCTGGGGATTTCAGTTGCCCAGAGAAGCTGTGGCTGCCCCATCCCTGGAGGGGTTCAAGGCCAGGCTGGATGGGGCTTGGAACAACCTGGTCTGGTGGGAGGTGTCCCTGCCCACGAACTCGATAATCTTTAAGGTCCCTTCCAACCCAAACCATTCTGTGATTTTCTGCTATGCAAAGCTTTCCATCTTCACAGTTTTATTGTGTCCAGACAACTAGAGACTAAAGTTGGACCTCCCTGATGCACCATCTCAGGTAAATGAGTTACATGCTATGGGACTAGCCACATGTGTGAGAAAAATACTTACATAATGCAAGAATTTAGGAAGTGGAAGAGCTCTCAGTGCAGCTGACAGGACGGATGGCATAAAAACAGACAGGGACACAGAAGTGGCCATGTTGCGGTGTGACACGGCATGGCCACCAAGCACCACCCCATCCCAGAGCAGCCACAGGAGAAAGAGAGAAATCCCATGGGAAAGAAGCAGAGACTGACCTGCAGGAGCTGGTCTGGTGACACAGATCTGTGCGATCAGACTGTTGACAGGAACTGAGCCAATTAAACCAAAATCCAGGCATTTTCAAGAGTAATGCATTACAGAGATGCCACGGTAACACAGAGGACAAAGCTCATCTGGCAGGTAAATACTGACTTTGGCTCTCAATTTGAGTGAGCATCACTTACACAGTGCCACAGCAAGAATGAAGGATCCTTTCAATTATCCTAGAAAGGACTAAGAAAGAAGTGGAAACATCTGCAGGGATTTTGAACCACCACCTCCATTCTAAATAAAGGTTGAGTTTATGTTGTCATCTCCCCTTCGATCAAAGTACTCTGTCCCCTTTCCGTTTGCCTTGGTTTATGAAGCTCATAGAAACTTAATTATTTTTGAGGAATTCCCTCCCCTCACTCCAGTTGCCAAAAATGACTGAAGTCTGCCAACAGATTCAGAAATAACGAGGGGAGGAGACACACCAGCAGGGAGATTACCCCAGACACCCCTCCTTTGGAAACCAGGCTAAACCCCACAGTACTGCATTTATTACAACAGCCCCCCCCGAGTCAGATTTGCGACTGCTGTACTTCTGTTACGGGCACCACAGCAGATTTTTAAAACAATTTTTGGAGGATTATTTTCAGTTTCTACAAATCCGATTGATTCCACCCCTTCTAGCCGCAGGCAAGCCATTTAGGAACACTCTTCCCACCTGTAAAACGGGGACCGTAAGTACTGACCTGCCTCAAACGTGGCCTGTGTGCAAACACAAACAGCAGTCTGAAGATCTTATAAAAACACTGCTCTAAATAAAAAAAAACCACTATCATAAATATTGCTGTAAAATTAGTGCATACACGTTTCATTCATTTTGAATGGCCACAACCTCTTAAAAACAGAAGCACAGCAGAAGTCTAATGCTCATTTATATTTAGGTGTGATTGAGCAGAAATCATTCATTTAGCAAATCTTTTGCCAAGTTAGCTTTCTGCTGCGATTTAACTCTTAATCCCTAGGAAACCACCATATTTTACTGGAGAGTTCCATCGCTTTCAAGAAGAATATGTGACAAAGAAATAACCAGCTGGAAAAGCACTGCAGACCCTCTTGTCCCCCCCACCTCAAATAGACATTAGAGGAATGATTTTTGAGCACAAAAGTGTCCTTACCTGCTCCATGACACCCAGGCTGCAGTATGAGGGGACGCTGCCTGCTTTCCCCACCCCTTCCTTCCCCTGCCCCAGCCTGACATCAATTAACTTCAGCTGGGGGAAAAAAAAACCACCCGTGGATGCGATTCCAGAGTCGTCAGCCCAATGACCATCAGCTGCCAAACCGCCCCAATAAGCAACCCGGGCAGCACTGTCTTCTCAATTCAAAAAGGTTTTTATCAGCTTACCTGGATGCTTTTTGGACTTCCCCCTTGTGACCTAATTTAATTCTTAACTTATAAGGAATTAAGAGCCAGTATTTTCAATAAACGCTGAGGGGGTTGCTGTTCCCTCACATGGACCCATCACCTACGGTGCGCTGTGACTGTGGCAAACTGTTAAAATTCTAGCCAGTATTTTCTTTTCCAGCAGGAATTCAGGTTGCAAGACTCTTTCTAGCTCACCATGGAATTTTTCAACGTCTCTTTTCATACACAAAACTACAAACTACCTGAAAAGAGATAAAGTGTGAAATTAAAAAAAAGTAATCACCCCTTATTGCTAACTGTATATTTGTATACTTGTTTTACCTATATTTGCTTTATGTACAAATATAATAATTCAAGTGAGCAAACAAGTCAGAAAAAAACCAACATTTAATTATAAAAGAGCTTTTTAAATTAAAAAAGATAATGGCACTAAACCAGAAACAAAGTTATTTAAGAGATCATAGCCACGGGGCAGTTGTAATTTTACACTGAAACTGTACAGCTGTTCCTATCATCTGCACTTTGCTCCTGATTAAAATAACATCTAGAGTTTCAGTAACAAGTAAATCTTTTACAGAACTATAACGCATTATGAAAACACACATCATTTTTGTATTACATGACAAAAAAAAACCCCTTATATTTATTACATTAGATTCATAAATATTTACCTAAGCGTTGTACTTGTTTTCTACTCTACTCCTTCTATTTAAAGAAGAGAGAATGTGGTTTGTTCTCTGGAGAGAAGTGATTTGTCTCCCCGGGTTTGCCCACAGCACTGCCCCACGGCGGGGCACCCGACCCCACGGAGCATCAAGGGCTGTACAGTCACATTACAATTTCCTACGTTGTTTGTCCTGCTTTTAAGCATCCTTCAGTGCTTCCTTTCCATTCCAACACAGCCTTCCACTCTGAAAAACAATAAATAGACACGACCCCCCCCCCCCAATTGTTCGTATGCTGTGGATAAGTAATCTGTAGATGTGTAATTTTTCTATGACCTTTCAGAGTTCTGTTCCATTGCTTATCTAGGAAATGGAGAGTCGCAGTGGTTACTTTGGGAAAAAAACCACAGTCAGGGCCTGTATCCAAAACTCTGCAGAAAGGCCCCTTTATTCCTTTAATCGGCTTTGATCACGTAAAAAAAAATAATAATTAATTCAGACCTTGATTGTACGTAGAATATTCCCTATCAGGTCGATTTAATGTTGTGTGTGCATTGACAGAGAACGTGTCGTTCCGAGGATGTAATTTCACAGGAGTTGCTGCAGGCAGGGCGCAGGTGGGAGCACGGAGCCACGGCTGAGCTCGGTTACAAAGACATTTTGTAAAAGCCGTACCCGAGGTCGTGAGCCTGAAGCCTTGGTGTGGGACTGGGGGCTCTGGAGCTACAGACTCCACGGCTCTTCGTGCTGCCACGAGCCACGTCCGTCTATAATTCACCATCAGTGAATTCCACGGGGAGCCCCCAGTCCTTCCCGGCAAAGTAAAAAAGGATCTCGCCGTTGCACTATTAATTTGTGAAGTGGTTTAGACAGCATCTATCAGCATAAGGGAAATCAGAGCTTGACTCCTAGCCTCGTCCAGGACAGACCACACATAGAGCTGGTGGCAGACAATACCCAAAAAGCCCGTGTGAACCCCTCAGTAGAGCCCTACGCTGCTCTTGAGTGAAAGGCTTGGTGGTTTGCTCCCTATGAAATTTAGACTACGTTTTCCCTCCACAGTTATTTCATTCCTCCTGAACGTTTTTATAGTGCTAGTAATTGGCAGGTTTTGGCAGTTGACAAAACGTAATCTATCAGAAGTCCAAAAAACCTGAAACCAGTGTATTTAACGTGGCTGCGAATCATTGCTGAAAAAACTAACGGTCTTCCCGCTGCATGACAATATTCCCAAAAGGACACTGCCAAGAGTGGTGAGCTTCAAAAATGACTCACCTTGTCACATGGTCCTTTCTTTTTTCTTTTCTTTTTTTTTTTTTAAATAAAATCAAGAATACAATCTACTGGAATAAGAATAAAAAATATTTAAAAGACCTAGCAAAAAAGCTGCATAGAAAGCATTTTCACAGTTGTTTCAAAATAGTTTTCATCCCACTTTACCTAGAAAGTGAAAAAAATTAGGATTTCTGAAGACAAAACTTATTGCATTGCAGGTTTTTTCCTGGGAAATTCATATGACTGTGTTTAGGTATTTTTAATACTGTACCATTCAGAAGTGCTGATCAGGATTTGGTTCTCCAGCGGACTAGCACTGTGAAGACCCGTACGAACACACAATTCCACACAAACAGACTGTAGATCTCTAACAGAAAGAGGTTAAACATCTGTTTGAAAAATAAATTCTTCTGAAACAAGCCCTACCAGATGGGAGGTAGATTAGTGCCATTAAAATATTTAAGGTACTTTTTCTCATTTCAAATATGAGTGGGAAAACTGTGCTGTCTCCAAAATGTTGCTGCGAGTAAAACCGAAAATTTACTGATAATCACTGTTGGGTTTCCACCACTTCTTTATAACTGGATATGGTTCTATTAATATATATAATGCAGCTGAACGTTGAAAGGACACTCCATCCCTTTGAAACATTCAGCCTTACAAAATAAGTCCACAGGTTGTTATTTCGCCACGGGTTTTGAGCTTAGCTCTGCTTCGATTTGATAACCCACTCAGCGTTGGGGTTGAGCTGGTACAGGTCCTTCATGTAGGTGTCACCATCAAGGCAGCGTTCGCCTAGAAACAGAAGAGATATGTGGTTACACCAGTAGCAAAAAAGAAAGGAAATGATTTTCAACATTCCTGTCATTGTTTTATTCAATTTGGGTTTTCAGTTAAAAGCTACAAGTGCTCTCACCCTCCCAATCTGTTGGAGGGAGGAAAATCTAGCTCAGGAAAAAAAGAACAACCCTGGTCCTCTTGTGGTTAAATCCAAGCTCTACGTTCAAATTGGCACAGAAGTCCATTAAAATTTCAGATTATCTTCTCCTTCTCACGTGGGAAGCTTAAGCAAGGTATGCCCTTGCTAAGGAGGTGTTCCTCCCTGTCCTGCTCCTCTTGGTCAGCAGCTCTGCACAGCACTTGTAGGGTTACTGTCCAAGGAGGGAAACATGCCTTGCAATCACTTAATTTATGTCTAGTGGCTCTGATGAAACTACCATCTGCTGATCCATCAGGATCTGCACACTCTTCCCACTCCCCCACAGGCAAAGCATTATCTCGTGCGTTTGCAGCTCAACATCACAACCCTTCTCCTCCTCCACCCTGCAAGTGGTTGGGGTAGATGGCTCGTGTGCCAGGCAGATGTTACCAGCACATGTGCTCCTGAAGATTTAGATTAGATTTTAGGAAGAACTTCTTTGCTGTGAGGGTGGTGAGAGCCTGGCCCAGGTTGCCCAGAGAAGCTGTGGCTGCCCCATCCCTGGAGGGGTTCAAGGGCAGGTTGGAGAGGGCTTGGAGCAACCTGGTCTGGTGGGAGGTGTCCCTTCCACTAAAAGGGACATACGCAAGAGAAGATATAATACATTTATCTGGCATCCAGTTATCTTAGGAACTTCTTTATTGCCAATAGACTTAGTAAAAACACTGAAAGATATCTGTTGTAGGGAATATAGGAAAGTGGTATTTTTAATTTACTTTAAGTCTTTTGGTTTAGACACACATAAAAAAATATTGATTTAAAAAAGCAATTAGGTAAAAAGGGAAAATATTAGAAGTAGCAATTTAAATCCAGGATTTAAACTTGCAGAGTACAGAAGTATGGGGTATTCAGGGAATTTTATAACTCCAAATAAAGTTTAACAGGTCACAGTTAAAAAGAAAGACGTAAATGTAAGCTCAGTCCAATATTGTTTTCTAGTTCTCTTTTTTTTTTCCAAGCATACGAAAAATACTGTGATTAGAAACTGATTTCCAACGCAAAAATACTTATGCATTCATCAAAGCAAATCTCAGAACTGTGTTCAAAATTATCCTTTGGGGTTAACCTTGCTGACCTGCTATTTGCTTTAATCAAGGGGGTCTGGAAGACATGGAGCAGAGAAGACTAACCATTGAAGAATTTTATCACTACATCATCTTTCTGGTTGAGGGTTTTTTACCCCAAAGGAACCTGAAAGCAACGCTCAGATGCAGAGATTGAAGGACTTTAAATCCACTTATTATGCCTCAGTACAAAGAGATGAACAGGATGAACTTCAAGCACCTTCCTATCCGCCCTTTCTGTGCTTCTTCACCGCGTATACGCACCAGGAGCAGCTGCTACAGCTGCTCTCTTCCTCTGGGAGAGATAATAAGATACTTCTGATATGATGATCACACCAACATCTCTGTTTCCTTCTCCCTAGGGTTAATTCTCTGCCTTCGCGTCAGGGAGAACCAGGGATATGAATAGAAGGAAGCAATCGAAGTGCAGCCCATGGACAAGGTGCCACGGAATCCTGTTCTAGCAAAAGACACTCTTCAGAAGCCGTTCTTACCAATATTTCCTCCTATTTCATAAAGAAAGACCTCTTCTTTCTTGAGTGCTTGGACATTTCCGCTGTCAGGAACAAAACACAATGAACAACAATTAAAAGCTTGTACACCGGCCACTTAAAAGTGCCTGGGAGAAATTACGCTAATTAAGGTCAGCAGTGTACCTGTCATAAACCCTTCGTTTATACTCATTTACTGCTACAGTAAGTGAACAAGAACACCCTTGCATGCTAGTGCAAATTAATAGCCCTGCAAGTGAGCAATACGCTATAGAAAAGGTAAAATAAGATAGGTGTGAAGAAATTGTGGGGTTTAGAAAAGAATTCCATTGCTATTAGCGAGTAGCCTGATATTTACCCTCTGATTTTTCTTTCACTGCTGCTGCAAAAATAAGTATTCCCCTCATACACTTCATATTTCTGAAAAAGCCTTATGGTTGGGTGGGAGAAACCACATTCTCGCTGGTTTTGATTTTGCTGCAACTAAAAGAAGTAAAAAAAAAGACAGTGGAAGAATAAAGTCCCCATTTTACAAAGGGATTCTATTATTCTCACTGCTTAATTATAATAATATATGCTAAAGCACAGCCAGAAAATAACTTTCTGTCAAAAGTCTAAACCTCTAAAAACAGCATTTAGGAAAAAGCAGCTTCTTAGTCTCAAGCAGTACACCACAGTATTGCTTTAGCATCAATAGTTACAGATGATGCACTCGTGTGTTAAATATGGGGATTTTTTTTGCTGAGTCTATTCTGATTTCTTACTTTGCTCACATATATAAAAAATAATGTAAAAGCATGATTAAAGCTTCTCCCCTTCTAAATGGATTTTCATGACTCAAATATAGCTTTTCTTTAAAATCACTGCACATGCAAGATATTTGCACATATTTGTATCACAATATCTATATACTGTTGCTACATGTAAATTTTGTTTTGTTTTGTTTTGTTTTTACAAAATATTTTCTTTCTCTTTTTCTCACTCCCTTTTTTCCTAGACTTATTTTCTTGGGAGTTCCATTCTGTCTTCTCCCCGGAAAAATCAAAGAAGTATTCATCACCCATTAGATTAAATAGGAGTTAATTTTTTTATTAACAACATTCATGCATTCCTGGAGGCTTCCTGACCTTTAATGGGGTCCTTTAAGACTCCTTTATTAGGAGCACATATTCCAATGGACAATGGGCTAAACTCAGCCCAAAAGTTCAGGAACTCACCTGGACTCAAAAGTACTTTAAAACTTTTTTCTCGATATAATATGTGAAAAGCCCCTTCTCCCAAAACGGCGACAAACCCAAAATGTGTTTGTACCTTTTCTGGCTGAGAAACCTGGCTACTATATCACCGGCTTTCAGTTCTTCCGTCAGCTGTATTGCCATGGAAACTTTGGAAAGATGCGGCGCCTGCACCCGTATCACTCCCTGAGGAACATCAGCCTGCAAAGAAACAGCAGTGGGGGGATAAAAGCTGGTGGCAGCCGCCTTTGATGAGTTTCTGAACATACAGTACGGAGTAAGTACCGTAGTGCAGTGCTGGGTACTGAACTACTCTCCACTACACTTCGCTGCAGAAATATGATAACTACACGGTAATTCTGTAAATTACAGAATTCGCCTCTTTTTTTAACAGCAGGGAGAACTTCAGAACAGAAGAACAGTAGCGTTTAATTATTTTTCAAAGATGTTAAGAAAAACAACAGCAATTACTGCTATAATAAAAGCACACTTTGCTTCGACAAGAAGCATGAGATGGACGTGGAAAAGACTTGCTGCTGAAAGCCAGGCAACCCCCTAGCATCCCCTCAAAGACTTCCAGAAGCAACCTTTCCAGTTTCATCTAAGCTGAATTTCATGCCAAAAAAAAGAAGAAATCACAAAGTATTCACAGGCGAGTCTACTTTAAGTGATTCCTCTTTTCAAATATCATTTCCTTTTATAACTGATATTCACCACTACAGCTTTTTCTCCTTATTTTTCATTCTCCGGAATATATTCAGCTAGTTAACCTGCAGGTCTGACGACATAATGGATCTGTATTTTATTTCAACCCCAAAATCCTTGATGATGAATATCAATCATATTAGTTACAGAAAAGGAGGGCTCCTTAGGACAGTTTTTCTGTTCAACGTGCAGTACCTGACACCTGAAGTTACAAAAGGCATAATTTATTTGTGAATAAGGTCCTAATTCCTGTTCCTGGAAATCTTGAGGTAATTTTTCTCTTCATATTACATTACCATTTACCCAAATGTACCCATTTTGATAAGAAAAGAAATAGAAGAGTCGCAGTAGTCAAGGTTGATTATGACAGTTCATTCTCTTCTTGGGGCCCCCCGTATTTGCTGCGATTGAAAAGCTGAACATTTCTCCTTCCATAATCAATGAACAAATCTGTGCACCTGGGAATCTAGAATAGCTTCTCCCAGCCCATCGGAGTTAAACGAATACAGAACAAGGATAAATGTGAGCAGAATCAGAAGCACAGCTTCCCAAGAAAGCTAAAGGCTCATTCCTATACAAGTGATGAGCTACAAGAAGTCATTTTAACCAAGCACCCTTCTATATCCAGTCTAATTATTTATTGATTTACAAATACTACGCATAATATCTAATGTCTAAAGCATTAAAAATCACCAAATTGAAAATTTGCTTTGTTGTAACGATGGAATCAAAGCTTAGTAAGGCTGCAGTGGGTCTCAAAGAGCAACTCCCTACATTTACCCCTAAATTCATCAAATCTGTTCTTTTAAGTCCTCTGCCTACGGAAACGAAGGCTGCAGCCCTCTGTAGGAAGTTAACTCCTGCTGAAAAATCTTTGGTGTCTTTTCAAACTGTTGGGATCCTGGCAAAAGGAAAGGAAACTTTTAAAGATGGCACAGTTACTTACACATGTCCCTAAGTAGTCTTCCATCACATGTAGCGCCATAAATTTAAATTGGTTTTCATTTTTGTATACAATTCTGCATCATTTTGATGCAGATTGTTGTTGTTGTTAACAGTTGATGTTAATGGAGTTTTTCCAACCTTCACCTGGATAACAGTTTGCTTTTTTATTCTCTACAGCAGGAATACAACAAATGATTTAAAAACCTTCATGCTTTGAGTATATGAGAGAAAGAACAAGAAATGTCCACAGAGCTGTAACATTGCGGTCACAGAGCAAACAGAGTAATTACTTTGTTTATTCAGACAGAATCATTATTAGCTCCGCTAATGAATGCATTCTGCCACGTTCACCACCTGCGTTTACAGCAGAACTCATGCTCAGCTGCACGTGTTGATGGTGCCCAGCTATCGAGGTAACGGACACTGAGCATCCCCCACCCATTCACCGTGCCAGTTGGTGGGACAGAAAATGTGGCCATAAAAGGTGTAGGAGCAGAGTCACAGAAGGACCCGTTCTCTGCAGATCACAGTTCAAATCATCCACGTTAGGGCTCTATGTGACAACATAGAATCATGGAATGGTTTGGGTTGGAAGGGACCTTAAAGATCATCTCATTCCAACCCCCTGCCCTGGGCAGGGACACCTCCCACCAGACCAGGTTGCTCCAAGCCCCATCCAGCCTGGCCTTGAACCCCTCCAGGGATGGGGCAGCCACAGCTTCTCTGGGCAACCTGGGCCAGGCTCTCACCACCCTCACAGAAAACAAGTTCTTCCTGAGATCTCATCTAAATCTCCCTTTTTCAGTTTAAAACTGTTACTCATCCTATGGCTCCACTCCCTGATCAAGAGTCCCTCTCCATCTCTCTCCTGTAGCTCCTTGAGGGACTGGAAGGGGCTCTAAGGTCTCCCCGGAGCCTTCTCTTCTCCAGGCTGAACCCCCCCAACTCTCTCAGCCTGTCCTCACAATAGAGGGGCTCCAGCCCTCCCAGCATCTTTGTGATCCTCTTGTGGACCCGTTCCAACAGGTCCATGTCCTTCCTGTGCTGAGGACTCCAGAGCTGGACACGGTGCTCCAGGTGGGGTCTCCCCAGAGCGGAGCAGAGGGGCAGAATCCCCCCCTCGCCCTGCTGGCCACGCTGCTGGGGATGCAGCCCAAGACGCAGTTCTTCCAACCTGTAGCAGATCTTTCTTTCCCTGGCTGGAGGGACCCCAACAGCAACACAAAGACTTAACCCCCAATACATATGGCCTTGGGGCCAGAGGTATGCATAGGTATCCTGAAAACCAATTAACCCTCATGAGCCCTCTAATATTAACCACTCTCAGCACTGCACAGAGACCTTGTCCAACGTTTGCAGTAAATGCTACTTAACCTCTGTCTTAAAAGGGAAAATGAGACCGATAGGCCTCAACAGAGAGAAAATGAAATTTTATCCAAATTTCAAATTAAGGCAGTAGAAATTGAAATTTGGGGGGGAAAAAACCACCACAATTTTTTCTTAAAGAATGAGACATTTTTTTGCCTGGAAAATTGTTATTCACAATGAAGTCTTATTAATTTGGGAATATGATTTTAAGAGTATTATGTTCTCAGGCACCTGAATGCTTCAAATAAGCGTAAAGGATTTGTGAAAAGTTGTACTGTTCAATTTTGAAGGAAATCCCCACAGAATTCTAGGGCTTAAAGAAAATTCTCGAATAGTAACTTTACATTTACATTTGAGTAAGAATGCATTACATGAGGCTTCAGCCCTAGCTCCCCAGTGGACTAAAAAAGCATGTTTTACTCTACAAGACCAACAGCACTGAATTACAAAAAAAAAATCCAATACCTGGAGCTGCAACAGCTTTTGCCTGTTTCAGTGTACTTGATGTTATTTCTCTGCTGAACAGGGGATGGCAGCATTAAGTGTCATCTTAGAACTTAATGGACTTATATTTAAAGAATTCCTTTCTTATTAGACAGCATAAAAAAAAAGTCAGTGTTTAATTAGCTCTATTTTAAAATTGTATGTAGGTCCTCATTCTGGGTACAGATTCCTTCATATAGATAGGTATCAAAGTAAGACAAAGTGACGCCTGGGGAATTCATTAATTTTGGACATTAAGAGATGCATCAAATACTGCATACAAAATGAGGCAAAAGTACTGAAATATAAGTTTCCAGCAGAAACTGGAAGCAGTTCACTAAAGGATCCAGTTATTTGCACATTCAAAAAAAAAATAATAAAAGAAGGCATACTTTCAAGATCAGACCAGGTAGACTTGAAGGATACTATGGCATATTCATTTGCCATATTCTATCTTTTGGCTTAATAGCTTAAAAAATGCCTTTATTAGAATATGACACCCCTTTTTTGTAAGAGTTTGCCACACACGTGTTTGATAAGAAAAACCAGACCATTCAGACTAATGCATTTTTAGAAGGTACCACAAGATGGCTCTAATTCACCGGAATCTTCAATGGGACTTCAGCCCACGAGGTGGTATTTTCGTACCACCTAACCCTGACGTGTATTCCTTACGTTCTCAGCATACATGGATTTGGTGTTACCCATCTACGTCCTTAAAATAACTTTGGAATCATGTAATTCAAATGCATTATAATGCATTTGAAGATACCAAGGTACCAGAAGGTACCAGAATGAGCTTCAAAAAATTGTAATTACTAACGATTGAAATTGTAAATAATAAGCAATTTCGAGGTACATGAGATATATTTTTTCAATAGTTTCCATGTCAGTGGGAACAGTTCAGTTAAAATATTTCTAAAGTACAGGAAAAATTAACACTATAATGCCATGGGATTCCTTTTTTTTCCACTGTAAAGAATGTGTGAAGAAGGTTACCCTGAAACTTATGCCTTGACCACACTAACAGGTCTGGCAGAAGTCAGTTACCTAAAGGAGAGACATTGAACTGTAGATCATACACCCAGAGGTAAATTGGGAGTAGATACTTGGACAAGAGCTGCAGAAGAAGCAGTTTATCAGGTTTTTTACATTTGTTTCAGCTTTTGGGCTTTCTTGGAGTGGGCAGGTTGTGTATGCTCAAGCACGCTCCATTTTACAGGGAATAGTTTAAGATTCATTGAGGCACAGAGTTCAGTGGTTTGGGAACTGGGGTACGAGGAAGAAGGATTAAATGCTGGCTTTTTTTGCAAACACTATTAAATATCAAAAAGTGAAATCTAGGTTTTTATTTTTTAAGTAAACACATGGTCTTCTGTGCCTTCCACTGAGCAGCAATGCATCTAAGCGTGTGTTCAGTAATGCTGAGTGCTGACACAACACTTCACTCCCACTACAGATACAGACCTAATGTACTGTTGTTTCAGATGCTCAAGTTGGAAAAAAAAATTGTGGGATATAATTTTTCAGAATAGAAATATTTTGAAAAATCTGGGGAAACAAACAAACAAACAGCTCAACTCTCTAAATGTCTCATGCTAGTAATCCATAAACTTTGAAACCCATATTGACTTGCTATCTATTGAAATTCTCAGTCAAATAAATGTAGATACTTCCTCTGCTATATCCACTTTTTCAGTAGAGATTATAGTCTAGTATATATAAGGTATATATATTCTAATATATAAGGTATTTCCTTATAATAATGTTTCCTTACATCATTAGGAGTCTTCTCCTGTTTCTCATGTTTTTCCCGGTCATATGCCATCTTTTTCAGAAGTTTCTTCATAGCTTTGTCCTTTTTCTCCTTCTTCTGGCTTGCAGTGTTTTGTTTTCTCACTTGGTTAACAATAAACTTAGGAATCTAGATGAATATAGAGAAGATGAATATAGATAGTAAGTATGAATATCTACATCATTTCCTTAAGTAACACTCATCAGAACTTGGTAAATTGGCAGATTGTCAGGCAGGACTCAGAAAATAGTATTTATTTTCGGTAATAATTAAAGATTCAAATAATATAAAGCTGTGAAACAATTTATAATCGACTCCATTTGTGATGTTATATCCCATTCAGTAAGCTCTCAGGGGAGGAGAGGTGGAATCAGGCAGTGTTTTCACTTTCCTCAGCCAAAAAAATTCACTCAACACTTAAATCTGTAGGATGGTGATAACAACTTTTCCTCACATGCAGCAAAGGTCAAAATGGTTTAAAGTGGCTGATGGAGAACAAAGCCAAACTTCTCCAGTCTCTCTAATTTAGAGTTTTGCTTGAGACCGTGACACAATTCATGTTTTATTGAAATATATTTTATATAACACGCAGTTTGGCCCAAGAGGGAAATGGACTAAAACACTGTGTTTCTAACTAATATCTCTAAGCAGAAAAGAATAAGTTCCTCCTAACAATGCATTGTGATAGGCCAAATAGAAGGATCCTCCAAGGACTTATTTTTGAGTTCTCATACAGTACATACAATATTAAAACTCTGCCCATCAGAGCTTAACTCTACCGTAAGATGTCATCATTCTGCTCTGCTCCCGTAAGAGTTACCTATGAGCAAGAACCCAGATGGATGGGGCCAATCTGCCTCTAAATCGTGAAAAGAAGTTCTTATTCCTTCTTTGTTCATACGCCTTGTTTGCCAAAATTTATGATCTTTTTTTTTTCCCCCTCCTTAAGAACCCACTCACCGTCCAGAGGAGTTTTTGGTACTGAATCATGAAGCGCATGACGTTTGCCGTTCCAGCTGCCATAACAAACTCGCTTTGCTCAATCGTCTTCGAGCCCAACCCGTGAAACGTGAAAAGGTTTGGGGCCATCACCATCGCAACATTCTTTAACGTCATTTTGTTCTTGTCTCGATGATCAATCACCCTTTGGAGGAATTCGAGCAGTACCTGAAATAACAGCAGAACTCACAGCTCCACTCCGCACGTGAAAAAGCTCTGAGTGAAACATGACGTTACATATTTTTGCAAAAAGCTCTTTATTCCTAATAAAACCCCATCAAAACCAATCAATAATAGCAAGCGTTGATACGTTTGTTCACAGGAGGGTAATGCCAGTTTTGTTTCCTCTAAGTCATGAAGAAAATCATTCCCGTTATTTTTGCAGGGAACATTTTCAAAAGCATCCAAGTGACTTCCAAGCCCTGCACGGTAAGATTTTTTTCCAAAACCCTCTTTATGTGGGTGCACAAGTAGCACCCGCAGATGCTGTGGAAAACATTATCGTTGGCTTTTCTTAAATTGAAAGTGAACACAATAGTGCCAGCTGTCACGGTTATGGAAACACGGAGGGGCTAGTTCTGCAAGGGAAGCAATTAATGAGTAAATCACTGCATCGTGAATGACAGGCAGCCTGTTAGAAACCAAAAATCTTCAATTAATTCAGTTCCAGGTGTTTTTTAACTTAACTCAGGAGCCCTCCTGACTGCTTCCACACAGTAAATAAACTAAAAAAAAAAAAGTCATGTTTAAACAATAAGACCTAATAGTATCTTTTGCCTGTAATAGAAGATGTTCTGCATCCCACACAAATCCTACAAATTCGGTTTTGATTGTAGCAATTTTAACAGTAAGCATATTCTGAAAAAGATGAATAGCTTTGCTACAAAAGGACAAGCCCAAATTGGACGACTCCATGTAACGTGCTGCAAATACCAATAGGGAGTGTAAATTTAGCATTTATTGAGAGCAGAAACAAATAGCGCAGAGAAAAGTGGGGAATAGAAATGAAGAGCTAAACTCATTTCATAAAAGCAAACTCTCATTCATAGTATTCTAACCCTGTTGATTTTTTGCATTGGAAAATTGGACTGCTGCAAGAAAAAAAAAGGAACAAAACTTGTAAGAGAAAAGGTCGCTCACTGGGAGATTATTATTGCAATCTCCTGGAAAAATTTCAAGTCACATTCTTGAAAGTCATTTGGGAGGAATTAGGGTCCTAAGTTGTTGGTTTTTTCCCTGAAGTTCTGTGAAATACGAAAAAAAAAAAAAAGAGGAATCACTAGTTTGAGCTGAAAAAAAAGACTATTCAAAGACAACAGCTTTTGTTACAGTGGATTCACAGAAACAGACACAGTATTTCTGCAGGACATAAGTATTAGCAATTCTAACCTTCAGAGTGTCTCTGTTTGCCTCAGGTAGAAGGAGAACCAAAAGATTCAAGGCTTGCAGTTGCTGTTTCTTCGTCGGAAGATCTGCCAGTGAAGCACATGAACCTCAGTATTTTAAAATTGTCATTTGTTCTCTTCAAGAAGCGTGATTTCAAAGCGGAAACCTCTTGCAAAATGCTGAATGCATACACGGGGCTGTTTGTCATCGCACGACAAAGGACCTGCAGATACTTGTTATGGGATACTCGTTTCCAAATGTTCTTTTAGGATTCGGTTGCTGTGTGACTCAGCAGCCTCCTGGCAACGTTTTCTAGACGCCTTGTGATTCTTTATTTTGCAAGGTTTCAGGGAAGGAATAGCCAGCAAACGGTTCCTCCCCTTTTTGAGCCCCTGCCCCAACATATGAAAGGGTATTTTCAAAACCGCTTTCACAGTTTCTCTGGTCGCCTGAGCGGTTGCCCGGTCTCCCAGGTCACCCAGGCAGAACGAATCCCCACGTGTTGCTGAGTAAGGCAGGTCTGCAACGGCAAACCAGCGGGGACAAAGCCAAGAGCAGCTTAACACACCCCTACAGCACTGCAGGCTTTCCAACCGTAATAAAAATTAAAAGATCTGAATAACCGAGTGACAAATTACACAGCCATTTAAAACATGCAAGTAGTGATAATCTGCCTGCTCTAGAAAGATATCATTAAAAGTAAGGCTTAAATTTAGTTCCACGTCACAATGCTCAGAAAGGAATATGGTTGGGCCAGAAGATCTGAAAGGTCACTTCCAACCTAGGTAATTCGATGACTCTACAATTCCATGAATGAGAATCAACCTTTTCCCAGGAAAGTAATCAAAAATACAATCGCAAAAAAAAATAAAATTCATTAATTAAATCAAGGTTTTGTCTGTTCTCCTAAATAACAACTGAATTTTAGTTGTTTGAGCTACTCAAATTAACAAATTTGTTGAAATAAGGTTGTTTAAATATTTCATTCTAACCACACGACTTAAGTCACACTATCACGAAAAACACCGACGGCTGTCACAAAGATGGCCCTGTTTCTCCAACACCCGATCTTACCGCGTGTGGCCAACAAGACGGGCAGACAATTCAAACAGCAGGAGGCTGTGAAGTGCTGTGCCTGTTCTGCATCAAATCCTTTGGCTCAGCCCAGAAAGCGCTTTGGATTCTGGCACCTGAGTGTTTTCTGGGTAAGTAAAACCACACTAAGCCTTCGGACGGCTCGGGAGCAGCGAACAGAAACCCTCCTGGCTCCAATGGCCATCCGGGAAGCGGAACAACCTTGTGGGGCTGTTTGCTGCCAGCATCATTTGATAGAACTTTGGCCAGTTTATGCCAGTACTGCAAAATCACCAGCACTATGGAGCAGGCCTAAGCACCGGCCCCCTCCTCCCACCAACTTAATGGCCTTGAAAGGCAGGTACAACCCAGAGACTGCCACAGCCCACAGTTTTTAAGAATCATAGAATCATGGAATTGCCCGGGTGGGAAGGGACCTTTCAGATCATCCAGTCCAACCATCAACCTAACTCTGACAAAACCCACCACTGACCCATGTCCCTCAGCACCACGGCTTTTAAATACCTCCAGGGATGGGGACTCCACCACTGCCCTGGGCAGCCTCTGCCAAGGCTTGACAACCCTTTCAGTGAAGAAACTTGTCCTAATCTCCATCCTAAACCTCCCCTGGGCAACTTGAGGCCATTTCCTCTTGTCCCATTGCCTGTTCCCTGGGAGAAGAGACCGACCCCCCCTGGCTACACCCTCCTTTCAGGGAGTTGGAGAGAGCGAGAAGGTCTCCCCTCAGCCTCCTTTTCTCCAGGCTGAACACCCCCAGCTCCCTCAGCCTCTCCTCACCAGACTTGTGCTCCAAATAGTCATTTGTCTGCCTGTGCATGGGAATCCCCTGAGAGTGTCCCTGAGGAATGAGCCATCACCCTGCCTGCAGACAAGGGGAATGCGTTTTTCTCAAACCTCTGCTCCGGTGTTGGCTAAGAGTTAATGTATGTGAGTTCTCACTCCTGATTCATTATCACCAAGCCACCCTCTCTCAATTACAGCTGGTGTGTTTGCTGTCTTGGTGACCAGTTGGCAAGGAGGATGTTTTCACAGGAACTTGCTGATCTCAAGGGATCAGGGATGATCAGCAGTTCTGACTGTTCTGCTCTAACTTTTCCTGTTGTAAATGGATACAATACCCTAAACAGTATATATTACCATTTGTTAGACTTTCGGCAGAACTACATTTTTGCCGTTGCTTTCTTTCAAAGCAAATATTGTTTATAAACTGATACCATCAGACACAATTTCCTTATAACCCACCTATACCTCCTAATGACTATCGGAAACATCAGAAAGTGGCAGTGTGCTTTTCATTTTATGGGTAAACTATTAAAATAGATGCTACATGAAAAACGTTATTTGTACATTAGCAAAAATATGCCCGGTCTTTTCTCAGGAGAAGTCATATTGTTGTTATTCGATTTGTTTTTCAGTTTCACATAGTGTTAGGGAAAATACTGCTACGGCAAAGAGGCACTTCTCTGCAGCAGGACCAGTTCTTCGCAGCCGAGACAGAAAGGACACTACTCACTCTGCACGTCTTGGAAAGCTTTGAGATACTCCACAGTGAGGAGCGGCTGAGGCAGCTCACGGATGAAGAGCTTTAAAAGACTTGCTGCGTCATGTTGCTTTACGTTTTCCCAGTTGAAAGTCCCTTCGTAAAATTTTGCTTCCAGTTCCTGGCAAAGACTCTGAAAGGCAGGAGATGGGGAGAGCGCCGGTAAGACTCGGCTGCTGGAAGCCACACATCACACACACAGCAAGGCTCGCCATGCTTTGAGAGGGGTGGGGAGGGAAAGGGACATCTGAAACATCACTTAAATCCAGCTGCCGCGGATCTTTTGCTACAAAAAGATAAACTGGGGATCAGAAGCACCGCAAGCAAATAGTAATAGGCAGCAGGCAGCCAAGGAAGAAATCACATGGACCTGACTCAGGGCCATATGGAATATACTATAAAAAACAGATATTCTACTCATTTGTGTAAGGGGTATGACTTCCCCTACCCCAGAATATTACGACAGAGCTGATAGAGATAGCAATTCTCAAACTGCTACCAAAGGGTGTTGCCGTAATGCATGCAGGGCCATTTCCATAAACAAATACGGCAATTATGCACGTTGAAACACAATTTCCTATCAAAACACACACTAAGATGAGGCTGGTTCTCTCATCAAGTTCCCACTCCCTGCCCTGGGCAGGGACACCTCCCACCAGACCAGGTTGCTCCAAGCCCCATCCAGCCTGGCCTTGAACCCCTCCAGGGATGGGGCAGCCACAGCTTCTCTGGGCAACCTGGGCCAGGCTCTCACCACCCTCACAGCAAAGAAGTTCTTCCCCATATCTCATCTCAATCTCCCCTCTTTCAGTTTAAAACCATGACCCCTTGTCCTGTGGCTCCACTCCCTGATCAAGAGTCCCTCCCCATCTCTCCTGGAGCCCCTTTAGGGACTGGAAGGGGCTCTAAGATCTCCCTGGAGCCTTCTCTTCTCCAGGCTGAAAAACCCAAACTCTCAGCCTGCCCCCAGAGCAGAGGGGCTCCAGCCCTCAGAGCATCTTCCATGGCCCTCCTTTTGGACCTGTTCCAACAGCTCTGTGTCCTTCTTATGTTGAGGACACCAAAGCTGGACACAGCACTCCAGGTGGTGTCTCACGAGAGCAGAGTAGAGGAGGAGAATCACCTCTCTTGAAGCTTCTTTTGATGCAGCCCGGGATGTGTTTGGCTTTCTGGGAACGTGCTGCAAAGACCGAGTCCTTCTTAATCTCCTGTTAAGCATTGGTCCCAGCCTCACACCCACTTCATTCATTTCCCAGCCTGGCAGAGTGGGAAGTGGCCGCAATATAGGGCCAGTGGCCCTAAGGCACCTCTCACAAGTCCCTCCCTGAGTGAGTTCTTCCAGACAGAAAAGGCCAGACACTGGCTTGTTTGGTAAACTACATGAGATGAAGTGAGAGGAAGTGCTATGGAAAAATATGGCCTTAATTATTTATCTGGACAAGAAGGACACATTGGATAGAGGATACTAGATACATTTTTAAGATACCGTTCTCATTATATTTAACTTTGTCCAAATGGAAAATTTTCTATTTCCAAAGAAAATGTGGACACTCGGGTTGATATAAAAGTTGGATGTTCTCAACTGTCCTCCAGAGACATCTTCTCTCTCCACTGATTAACAGGGGGTTCAAAGATGCAAAGATCCTATGTCTAAAGTCATGTGGGTAATGATTTCCTGCTTATCAACAAAAGAAAACTTTATTTCTAAAGTTGAAAATTCTTCCCCTGAGTCTCATCAGCTCCTCCATCCACATTCTTACCAAATCACTGTGGCAAATGCAGTATTAAACATCCAGATAGAATAATTCATTTTATCTGAGAGGTAAGAGCAGAAGTGTCAATTCTGTGTCCTAATGCACCAATGCTTAGATTTTAAAGCAAACGTATTTAACTATTGGTTATATGCAATGCATTTTTTTAATAATAAGTCTAAAATCTATAGAATAAGATAGAAAAATATTTTTCTTATGATTATGCATGTCTTTCTATAAAAAGAGGAACTACATTAACGAGGAAAATATTTTCTTTTTTTGTAGGAGAAAAAAAGATTAAGAAAATTAAGAGAAACCATCAGTCCTGTAGTATGCTAAATTCTTTGGTTTTCTGTAAATTTTTCCATTTGAATAAGTAAAGGAACTTAACATCTTTGCTACAAAAACAAATGCTTCATTCAAAGAAGCAGCTCCTGCAAATAAAGAGGTAAAAAATTAATGGAAGTCAAATAATTAATGATCCCCCGCCTGGGAAATTGTATTAAACTCATAAAATCAAAGAATAAACAGATAAACAAAAATCACTTCAAAATGAATCCTGTATGCAGAACTGATGAAAAGTGGAAAATAAAGAATGGAGGAAAATTGTAAGAAGAATTTAAAAAAAAATCATCTTAGTTACTGGTAAATAAACAAAGGCAATTTCCATGATAGTCCCTTTTTTCAGTTGTTTCTAGTGAAGCAGCTGTTGGACTGAGTTCTCCATGACAGAGGCTGGCAGAGGGCTTCAGGCAGCTGAATCCACTTAAACGGTCCTTTCTGTTTAGAATTTGAGGCTGGTTCAGACCATCTTTTTAACACATTGACTCTTGGCGTGAATCATCACAGCGTCACTTGTTTTCCTGCATTGCTGGCAAAAAGAGCCTGTGTGCAATTGGCACTCACTCCGTGAAGTGTCGGTGTGTACGGACGCGTCCGACAAGATTGTGCCTCGTGAGCTGAGCAGCTGGACTGCTGTTTATAAAAATAAATGTGAGAGGTTCTCCAGCGCACGCCGCCTACCTTGCCCTGTAACGCGGGTTAAGTCCAGCTATTAAAATAGGCTCACAGTGCCAGAGAAAACCTTCCTCCCGGGGTGGAAAGGCTACACGTGAACTGTTCAGATGATTAAGCTGGTTCAGGTGAAAAGCAAAAGCCTGGAAAGCCCATGCCAAGAATTAATGAGATTTTGGCACAATTGAATTTGAAACGTAGCCTTGACTCTCCTTCAAACTCGATCTCCAGCCTTCTCCCCAAAACTACCCTGGATGAAACCATCAGCTTCCTGGCTAACACAACTCAGCTTTCTTTGTACTTCGCTTTCTGGTTTTGAAAATTTTCATAACAACCTGGTATTAAAATATATTTCCACAACAAAATAAAATAAGGAAGTTGATGTAGGTTTTTGGGGATGTCCAGGATCTGTGCAATGATTTACCTTTACTCTTGTTGCAACTCCTGGTATCCTGAGAAGTCCTTCTGTTTCCAGAGTCGCCTCTTCTATCTGGGCAATCAGCTGTCAAACACAAAGCAAACTGCATGAATGAAGATGCCAATTAAAAATTACTGGTAAGTAGTTGTGATATTCTGGAGCCTGTATGTATGTATGTATACGTGCATTTGTGCATGCATGTACACAACCGGTAGACACACAAACAGTTTACAAATGTATTACAGTTGGTGTAGGAAAAAAAAACAATTTAACATGGCTCCTAACCTGTTTTAAGGACACTATTAAAGAAGAGTTTGCCTATTTTATTAAAAAAGAAAACTGTATTTTTTTCAATCTCTTGCAGAGACTGAAGCAGTTTTTTTCCAAAATTGCTGTCTTCAAAAATAAATCCCCATTATTACCCTTGTTAAAGTGTCTCCAAATTAAAACAATTAAAGTAACATTAGAGATAAACTACTTTCTCGCAAATACTCATCCTTACCAAAGAAAACATAATCACTTTTAGGCTTTAAGGAAGCTTCAATTTGGAAAATCCTGGCATTCTCCTAACCAACTCAACAGTTCGCAATCCTAAGCATGGCTTAGAAAAATTAGTAGAAATTCTATAGAAGTACTTAAAACACGTATCATAAATTCCCTTTCTCTAAAAGACATGCCTGGAAGTACTCACAAGTAAGGATCGAAGAGCATTCAAAAGAAGCTGATGACATCATTTTAGCACAAACAGTTCTCCCACTGTTTAACTGGGGCAGTGCCTCTGTCACACACCTTCCCCTGCCAGCCCGCCAGTAAGAAAAATTATGCAACAGGTTTTCTCCAGTTACAGAAATTCAAGGGGCTTTACCTATCACTGTATTTATGTAACTGATAAGTGTCATGAAAAAAAGATCAGAAAAAAAGAAAAAGCCACAAAGTTAGAAACCAGCACCAAAGCTGTCACCCTGGTAGATCTTCCTTGGTATTACCTCAGATTTTCCAGTCCAAAAAACCCTCATCATTTTTAACCATAATTCCTCAATGAAATAAGGTGTATTTTTTATGAAAAGATTTTTTTTTTAATTAAGGAGGCTTCATATTAGCTTTGTTTGTTTCATTTTAGTGATAACCAAGTACGCACAAAAATGTTCTTTCTTGCACTTTACATAAACCCCCTGGAAAAAATAAAGGACAGCCTTACTGATAATCATAGAATCATGGAATGGTTAGAGTTGGAAAGGACCTTAAAGATCATCCAGTTCCAACCCCCTGCCCTGGGCAGAGACACCTCCCACCAGACCAGGTTGCTCCAAGCCCCATCCAGCCTGGCCTTGAACCCCTCCAGGGATGGGGCAGCCACAGCTTCTCTGGGCAACCTGGGCCAGGCTCTCACCACCCTCAGAGCAAACAAGTTCTTTCTAGTATCTAATCTCAATCTCCCCTCTTTCAGTTTAATGGAAGTTACACCACCTTTTTGAAATGGAATTTGGCTCCACAGCAGGTTCCTACACTGACTGTCAGTTTTCACAGGCTCATTAGCAAACTTGCCTAAATCATGGAGAGCAGTTGTAACAAAAACTTTATTCCTTTAACTCAAAATACGTCTGATAAAAAGCAATGTATCACATTTACTCAATTAGAGAGTAAAGCTGCAAATAAAAACTACAATAACTTTGATTGATTACAGTAATATACTGAACACGGTGCCACAGGGAGCAAACTAATCCAGGACAAAATGTTATTGTTTGGCATTTGCAGGTATGTAACAAGTAGAGTTGGTCGTGCCTATATACCTTCTGAAAAATCAGCGGGATCTTGGTTCCTGGCACCTTCTTCTGATCCTGTTCCAGTAAAACTGACAGTGGGACACCAAACAAGCCAGAGTCTGGAGAA
This sequence comes from Calidris pygmaea, assembly GCA_003697955.1. Lineage (NCBI taxonomy): Eukaryota > Metazoa > Chordata > Aves > Charadriiformes > Scolopacidae > Calidris > Calidris pygmaea. Next base: position 1,193,352 of record QJSC01019146.1, read on the forward strand.
TAAAGCAAAAAAAAGGGATATAATATCCACATCTGTTCCAGTACATGTGATAATGGCATAAAACCACAGTTTGGAAGCCATAAGCTCATTCAATACATTCAGAGCTATTGACCTTGTGTCCAAAGTGTTTGAACGTCTTTGTCAATCAAGTTGTTACACAAAGCATTCCGGCTAAAAGGATTCATTCATCTCCTCCTTCCACCATAAATCAGGAGTCTTTCTGTTTAGACTTCAGATTGCCCTCTGCATATTCTGCAGCACAGCGAAGCGAACTGCATAAATGAACTGTCTACATTTGCAGAATAGGTGTGACAATGACCCTGCAACGCAGAACTTCATCGTTTGATGCAAGTTATTATTGTCAAGATGCAAATGGCACAAGTAAAATCTGCAGAAATATGGCTACTAAAATAAGACAGATGTAATTATCATCCGGAGTTACTTTGAATGCTTCTCTCTACTGGGGCTTTGAAAGAAGAGCTTTTCCAACCCCTGTTGAAACCTTTTGCATTATACAACACTGGTAAGGATAGAAAGACCACCATCTTGCCAAAGGTCTTCTGCTTTTTCTTTTATTTTTTTTAAATAAATAAAAACAAAAGTACAGTTAAGTCTTGGTTAGAAAATAGCCTTTACAATAGGACTAAGACAATGCAAATTAAAAAAAATAATGGAATCTAGTCTCAGTTAATCTAGCTCTGATGTGAAACTAGAATCATAGAACGGTTTGGGTTGGAAGGGACCTTAAAGACCATCCAGTTCCACCCCCTGCCCTGGGCAGGGACATCTCCCACCAGACCAGGTTGCTCCAAGCCCCATCCAGCCTGGCCTTGAACCCCTCCAGGGATGGGGCAGCCACAGCTTCTCTGGGCAACCTGGGCCAGGCTCTCACCACCCTCACACCAAAGAAGTTCTTCCTGAGATCTCATCTCACTCTCCCCTCTTCCGACTTAAAACCGTTACCCCTTGTCCTGTCACTACACTTCCTGACAAAGAGTCCCTCCCCAGCTCTTCTGTAGCTCCCTTCAAATATTGGAAGGCTCAAATATAAGGTCTCCCAGGAGCCTTCTCTTCTCCAGCCTGAACAACCCCAACTGTCTCAGCCTGTCCTCACAGCAGAGGTGCTCCAGAGGTGCTCCTCTGATCATTTTTGAGGCCCTCTGCTGGACCCATTTCAACAGGTCCATGTCCTTCCTGTTCTGAGGACTCCAGAGCTGGACACAGCACTCCAGGTGGGGTCTAATGAGAGCCGAGCAGAGGGGCAGAATCACCCCCTGCGACCTGCTGGCCACACTTCTTTTGATGCAGCCCAGGATGCGGTTGGCTCTCTGGGTTGCCAGCACGCATTGCTGGCTCATGTTGAGCTTCTCATCCATGAGCATTCCCAAATCCTTCTCCTCAGGGCTGCCCTCCAGCTATTCTCCACCCAGCCTGTAGTTGTGCCTGGGATTGCCCCAACCCACATGCAGGACCTTGCCCTTGGCTTGGTTCCTTCATGAGGAACTTCATGACTATCCTCAGTCTTTAAGTGGGACTCCCGTGCATTTATGGCCCAGCTGATTAGAAGTGAATGACAATTAAAAGAGAGCTATACTAACAACGAACCCAAAGGCAGAACTTCTTTGTCTGAAGTGCTGATAATTGCTGTAGGTGCAATTTTTCTGAAGGGGCATACAAGGCTATATGTAGCTAAAACCCTCTGCTTGGCATGAGCCCATGCCAATATTGAGGACAGAATAGCCCTAATTACTAAAAAGATGTCAGCCCCTGAGGGAATGTCAAAGGGGGATGTATGTCAAAGAAACATCAGTTTCAGTGCCAACCCAGGGAGTTCTTGTGTCACTGTCAGCATAAGAAGTCTACCTATAAAATATGTACCTATAAAACTTGTACATACAGTCAATATCCACAGCCCACACCAAGTTTTATCATCTTGAAGATCTTGTCAATAATAAAAGTTTCTACTGAAATGAATTTGGAGGAACAAACTGTAGGAGGTCAAGAGAGAGGCAGGGCTGGGCACAGCATTTCCCAGAATTATGCTTTCATCGTCTTTACATATTCAAGCACAAAGGGGAAGAGCCAACAGTTCCACCTTTGTATGAATTAATTGGCCAAACACCACTCCGGAGCGAAGGGCTGAGGCTCAGGCAGCACAACAAGGCACTGAAGGCATCACACTGCTAAAGCAGATTTGTTTGACGTGTCATTGTCTATTCCCTACACATTCCCATCAGCCTAGCCCCTCTTTTTCAACTTTTAAGAGAGTTTTTAATCAATTCAAAGTTTTTAATGAAACCTGTCATTCAGATAATAATGCTATGTACAAATGAAATTCAATTTACAATTTGATAGAAGAATTAATTAAAACAAAGACCCAAAATATAAGAGAAGAAAGTGTTTCGTCTCTGTTTATTAGTGAAAGCACAAACACTTCTGCAAGAAGAAAATGCATTGAAGGGGTCAAGGTCTTGTAGATGTTTCTGTGTGTGCCTTTTGCATTTAAAAAGTTATTTTCTACTACTGTAAAGCAAAGAATGTATTCTAAAGAATCAGTTGTACCTTGCTGTGTACCTCTCAACCCTCTCTGTTGCTTTCAATTATTTAAAGTGAGCTGTCACATTCACTGAACCTTGACAACAGGGTTTTGGCTGAAGCAGGTTTGTGATTAACTGGTAACACATTTCAAGCTCTTGTAAAGCATTTAGCAGAAGCCAGAAACAGAGGAAACAGAAAAAGCACTGAAAACTTCTAGCATCTTGCGATGGGTTTCCACGTGCCCGATGTTCCAAGAAAAGCACTGTGATTATACACATGCTCCAAGGGATTGCAGAGCAAAACGACCTGTCGCAGCTTTCTCCACATCCTCTGCAACAGCCCAGATCTTCCACTTAATATGATGCCACTCAGCAGAAAAACCGATTTATGGCCTGAATAAATACTGGATGGGCAGGGCCTATGTGACACAGGAAAGTCTGTGCCACACAAAAGAGGAAAGCAGGTATAATTAAAGGAAAGGTGTATAATTACATGCTGCTCAGGACCTATGTTACTATTTATATGTTAATACACATTTTCTGCTGGAACATCATAAAGAACTGGATGCATTTGTGTATCTGGATTAAACCAGACCCATTTGGTTCAGAATACGAAACGCTGACTCACCTTTGGTTTTTATTTTTACAGCTTTTTGCTGCTTGAATTCTGTCCCAAGTATGTCATAGAGAGCAGTTAATTCAATCAGTGCTAAAGAATAGACTTTCTTCATGTCCTGAGGGGCCAGGTCACCAATCTTTGTGGTACCCGTTTTGTCCTTCGGCAGCCTGAAATTCTAAAAGCAGAAGATTTGCAGCAGAGTGAATAATCCAAGTCATAACAAGTTACTGAGCTTGAAGGCTGTGCTTCCTTCAGGGCACAACCTTTCATCACCAAGCCTGCGGCTACTGACTAAACCACAGGAGAAGCCCCCAAATAGGTTAAAAAGCAGATGACCTTAAAATCATCGGAGGATTTAGGTTCCTGGTGACTTCTGGAGATCGTCGAATTCAACTGCCTGCTCCAAGCAAGACTAAAGTCAAAGTCTGATTGGGTTGGTTGTTGTGTTGTCCAACTGAATTTTGAAATCTCCCAGTAACCTCTGAGGGCACCCATTCCAGAGCTTAACACTCCCATGGGGTCTTTTTTTACTTTGCAAAAGATAATTTCCCCTGCAGTCTCTTGTGCCCATTGCCTCTTGCCCTTTCACTGTGCACCTCAAGAAGAGTCTGGCTTTGTCCTTCTTGTAACCACCTCCCACCCCTCCACACACACCACCACCTTCTGCATCTTTTTGCAATTTCCAGTGGTGGAAATGGTTGTCCATGAACAATCCTATGCATGTACGAGTGGGATAGAAATCCCTCTGCACTTATACACACAAAGTAACATATTTGGCTGCCCTATTATAATAATAATAAAGGGTTTCCCTTCTTAGGGAAGGGGAAACCTTATTTATGGCTCATTTCTACTGCACTAAACACTCAGAAGCTGCAGTCAGAGGCCAGTATAAGGAATTGAGCCGACATGGAGAGGAACTTCCCAACTCTCAGAGCTTTTTAACTCTTTCTCCTACCAGCAGGCTCCTAGGTAAGTCTCTTGCCTGTGCCTGACATTAGCAGTGTGCATGACCCAAAGCAGGAAGGTTGACAAGATGTGGAAAGATATATCATACTCCAGAACGACCTTCTCACCTTGTACAAACCCAGTGACAGCAGAGATGAGTTGGTGGTTATGGTTACAAGGCCACAAACCGAAACATCAAATAATTTACAAATTGAGGATAATCAGTTTCCCACCTTGAGGTTTCATTGACTTGCACAAACATCTATGCTTAAAAATAACTGCCAATGGGGAAGGTGCAACAAATAAAAACTGTAGATTTAAAATAGATAACTCACGTCCTATAATTTTGCCACTCCTTTCATTACTGAAGAAGAAATACCATATTCATGTCTTTGAGCAATCCTTCATGAGCCTAACTGAAAGTTTAGCTAATGCATGTGCTATGCATATATATACACATATATATACAGAAGTAAGTTAGAGTATAGCTATTGTTTCCTTCTCACAGGCTGTGTCAGAGAAACACTACTCAAACCCTTCAGAATCCTTTTCTAAATATCCAGTAGTGTCTGGTTTATAATGTTTAAACTAGGATACATGGGGTGATTACTATTTGAAGAACTGCACACATCTTTATCTAAATTAAGTGTTTGAAGAACTGTGAAACATTATTACTTCAGACACTATATTTACTCAGACGTGTTTGCATACACTGCTAGGAATAAAAATAATATGTTTTTTCACACCAGTCATTAGTTTACAGGCCACATGTAACTGCATGTTTATAAGCTGTTAAGAATAGAGTGATCCTCGAAGAGATGCTTGAGGATCAACAACAAAATGCCTTGGAGGATCTTCATTTGTATTAATTTGGATTCATTCAGAATGAGCCTTTTTTTATTAAGAGCTGGAATGTAAAACTGAGCACAAACCCTTAATTTCCTGCCGTTTGACCTTAGACCTCTCTAGACCATCCTGTTCTTCATTCTCATCCCCCATGTAGCTGCACTGGATAATGGCACGAGGTTTCTACAGGCATCCACCAACCCTTAAATGACAACAGAGATTTTTATTACAGAGGCAAAGCAGCTCACCTCAGATAACAGGAAAACAGCTGTAAACAAATGAAGTAAGGACACAGTTTGTGTACAAATGCCACCAAGCCAGCATTCCCACTTACTATTACCAGTCCTTTACTGCTTAAACATTTTGCCAGACAGGCAATGACATCAATAGGCATAAAAGAAGTTGCTTCCATGTTACTGAGAATACTGTCCCCAAAAATGAGTTGTCTCGAGAAGGTCCATCTCCACGAAGCTCGATCCGACAATGTTCTTCTAAATCTAATTAACCCACTATCAGCTAAACATGACCCAAACAGCACCACTAGTAAAAACCATGAATGAGAGCAATAACTAGGAAACACTTACCGGGAGGAGAGTGTCGCCCCCTCCACCTTTGCACATTCTGCCTATTGAGCTGTCCTTGAGATTAGCTGCCTGTTCTGCAAACGATATCTCCAAATTGATGTCAGTGTCTGAAAACGGCATGTCTTCAGGGGGGCTCTTCTGCTCATCCGTTCCAAGACTGAAATTTGGACCTGAAAACAAAGTGAAAAAAACCCCTAAGAATCCACAGCAGCACAACTGAGCACCACTCAGTGCATGGGAGTAAGGTTAAAACCAAGTAGAAGTTAATGCTGTGCAAAGGGTGGACTCTCTGCTTGCAAATTCACCGATTTCCACATTTTTTTAACGTCAGTTGAAAATTTAGCTTCTTACAAGGTTCCATCTTTTGTAGTTTTTCTTGACTAATTCTGCCAAGGCATGGGGTTTTCTCCTATTTATCTATTATGAAAAGATAAAGCAAACCACCTCAAACAGGAGACTCCCAGAACCTTCCAGAGCTGAACAGCTTTGGCATCGGAAGTTTCTTGCCACCAACCACTCTGCAGCCCCAAAGGCTGTAACATCTTGCAATCAAATCAGCAATTCTTTCTGCTGTTAAGATTTCAAAAGCAAAAGAGAATGTTCCCTCCATGATCTGAAGCCTTAACATCTGGGAATAACAGGGAATACACAGCTCATGTCTTTGTCCCAACATTCCTGCCCTCCCCTCAGTCTGAAGAGTCCATATTCCTCAAAACTGGACACGTTTCCGTGATACAGGGAAGGACTAAGTACACAACAATGGCCTTACTTCTCGTTCTTTGTTCCTTAAAGGAATCAAACACTAGACAAATTTAGAATATTTCTTGTTTAAAAAAAAACAAACACACAACCAAAAAAAAAAAAGAGGAAAAGAAAGGGAGAGGCAGTTCTGCTTTTAGAAAAAGAAGTCATCTAATTTCATGGTAAATCAACCACTGCTTTTCAGTCTGAACTTAAAATATATCATAAAAGAACCAAGAGGAAAATTATATGGTAAATAATACTATTTAAAACAAAGCATCAAAGACAATTTAGCCAGAGAAAGATTCTGGTCTCTCCACCGTCTCTCTCGTGATGAGGCACTTCCTAACATCCAGGACTAGATTCCTTGTACCTCTTGTGATGTGGTACTTCTTAACAAGTTCCTTGTACCAGACATTACAAATACCTTGGAAGTATTTGTGATGAAATTCAGACTTTCTTAAAACCAGCGCAAATACAAACAAATCAATCCTGCTCATTTCAGCAGGATTGTGACTCTGCGACTGGCTCCCTACTTCCAGGAGACTGCAGCCTGTTCAAAGCTGACATCCCACGAGCGCCGGAAAAGTGGGATGGAAACAGGCACGAGTTGAGGAGGAGAACCATGAGCATAGGCTTTGGTGTAACAATATTGTGTAACATAAGAGATTAATTTCTTTACACCGCTGTGGGAACTTTTTGTTTGGGCTGGAACAACTATGCTAAGTCAAGCCAGAAACAAATTCCCAGAAAATAGTTGCAGTTACAGCAACATTGACCTTGAAGCAGGGGAAAGGCTGCAGATAGCTCATTCCGAGAGAAGGTGTCAGGGAAGTGATGCTCCACACTCACACTCACACAGTTGTCTGCGAAAGAGGTGAGCTGCCAGCATGCAACCCAAGCAACAGATGAAGAATCAAGTTTAAAAGAAATAATCTATCATAGAACCATAGAATGGTTTGGGTTGGAAGGGACCTTAAAAACCATCCAGTGCCACCCCCTGCCCTGGGCAGGGACACCTCCCACCAGACCAGGTTGCTCCAAGCCCCATCCAGCCTGGCCTTGAACCCCTCCAGGGATGGGGCAGCCACAGCTTCTCTGGGCAACCTGGGCCAGGCTCTCACCACCTTCACAGCAAAGAATTTCTTCCAGAGATTTAATCTAAATCTCCCCTCTTTCAGTTTAAAACCACTACTCCTTGTCCATTCGCTACAACTAGAAAATTTTTACGAATTCTATCTGCATCTAATTGAAAGACCATACACAAAAGAAGACTGGTCTCTGATATTCTTTAGAGTGAGTCCTGACAATGACCTCAGTCTGCCAGGGCCAAACAGAGGGGACATGATGGACAGGCTCTCGTAGGGCACAGCGCTTGATGCCACCACTCCCACTTCAGTGTAATTGATCTGGAGCTGAGACACTTCCAGAGAGAGAAGGTGGATGCAAGTTAACACTTTGACTCTACTTACAACCAAGCAATGATGTGAGAAGTAGAGTAAAACATGTCCAAATTTTGCCTGTTGTGTGTGTTACTCACCGCTCGCTCTTTCCAGAGTGGCTTCTGCTCACTTTCCACAGACCCCGAAAGCTGCCTGGGGCAAACGCTAAAGATTAAGCTGATCCTGAAACTAGAGCTGCTTTCGGTAAAGAGATATGTGAGACTCGGTAACCAAACATAGCCAAGGTCAAATTCATCCTTGGCTGATCTTCAGCCTCCCTGTGTGTGTATCTGTAAACACCATGTAAACTGTTTAATGCATCCCAACTACAGGAAAACAGTTCCCCCCCAAGACTTCTGTCATGCTAATGTGGCCTACACCTGACCTACATACTTCCCACCAGCCTGGGAGGGAGCTGATGGTAGGGAACAAGAAATAAATAGCTCCAGTTTCAGTCCTGCAGTCCCGGGAAGGCGCCGTGTAAAGCAGATGTCTTGGGGGACGTTTTAAAGGGCTGGAAATGCTGCTGTGCTGGGGAGTTTCTTCTTGCTCCTAGAGCCTTGCTCCTATTTTTGTGCAGTCATTAAGCAGGAAGCAGCTGGAGGAGGAGGAGGAGGCAGCTTTGGGGTTCTGCCAACCCGCCAACTGCATGCACTAGTTCAGGAGAGGAATGGAAGTGCATTACAAAAAAAAAAAAAAAAGAAGAAAAGTAAATATTGCCTATAAGGCTGTGGTAAAGGTGCTTTATATCACTCCCACACCCTTTCCTTGGTTCATGGTGCTGTCTGAGGATCAGATAAAGTGATGGGGATTCTTCAGGAGTGGGGTGGGGGTGACATTTTGGGTTTCCTTTTATGAGGACACGGAAATAGCACAAGCATCAACCTTGCTATTTCCCAGTTTTGCTAGAGAATCTAGAGTATACCTCAGTGGAGCTATGCTGATAGATCTTAATTTATAATTAGAAAGGTAGAACGGCTGATTTAGGCAGGTTTTGACTGAGAAAGAGATATAATGCTGAATTCATTTAGCAATTTAGAAGGCTAAGTCTAAAATGCTATAATTCATAGATGATTTTTGATGTTTTTTACCAAAAATCATAGATGGTTTTTATCAGAGCTAGGTTGATGGTTGGACTATATGAGCTGGAAGGTCCCTTCCAACCCAGACAATTCTATGATTCTATGATTTTAAAGAGAAAACAAAAAACTTTGTAATCTTTTCATGAAGACTCTATCACCCTGGCCATAGATTATTTACTTATCATGCAAAGTGAAAAGCAGAAATCAACTCTTTAATTAAAAAATACAACCACATTTCAGTATTTTTCCCTATCAAGAAGCAAACATTACAGCTCTTTTTTCCTAGAGTTACACATAGTTCACGCAATTCTTTCATCCATTTGATTATGTTTCGAGGTTGCCTTCTACAGAGGTTTTATCTAACATTCTTCCCTTGCAGCTGCTCCTGGCTGTCCAGAAGGACAACTACAGTCCTGCAGTAAACTGATTTTTGCAGTTCCCCTACATAAGCCAAGGAGTATTTAGCTTTTCATCTGCTTTCTTCTGTCCTTTTTATTTCTTGAGAGAGGTCTCAACCAACATGGTTATTTACTCCTTTGCAAAGGCATCCAAAGAGAATTACGTTTTTTTCTTTGGTAGCTGTTTAACATATTGCTAGCTATGCAGGTCTTTAGTGGCTGCTATGGATTGTTAAAATGATAACGTCTTTTGACACCTTAATACATGACTCAGTTTTCTTTGCATTTCATGTACACACATTCTGTACCTACATGAAACAAAGAGGCCCTTTAAGACAGTAAGTGAGGGTCCTTCCAAAAGAACCTCAAATATTCATCTACCAACCAAGAAATAAATCTCAGGAACTCATTAAACTGTTCTGTTTGAGCAGGATCAGGCAGAAAAGAATAAAAATGTAGTGGGTTTGTTTATTCCCTGAGTTTGCTTACATTGTTGAGGCAAGAAACAAGGTGTGTCAGACTGGCAAGAAAGGAGAGTGAGCACAGGTTCACGCAGCCCATGTATGCTCTAAGGGCAAACCATTTTCATCTTCAGTCTGGCAGAAGCACTTGGGAATGCAGCTTTCAAATGCCAAATTAGGAACAGAGTCATCACCTTTGGAGAAGGGCCAAGCGGACTCTTTCACTCTAACAATTTTAAGACAACTCAATTTCAGCTTTCGACTTTTTTTTTATAATGTCTGAGATTATATTCATATTTTTCAGCTAAAACTGGTACTACTTCAGAGGGAGCTTCCATTTTAGAATAATGTCTTTGGATTTGGATTTCATAAATATTTTTTATTTCTGAAATATCAGGCGTTGTTTACTTTTTGCCTTAAACTCATCCACTGTTTGTGTAACGCTAATTTGCTCATCATTCTGGAGGAAAGATCAAAGCACCGAAACAGGTGTGGTGCTTTCAATACCGCTGAACTTGCGTGGTTTGACTGCAAATTGAACTGATTTTTTATTTCCTGCTCCAATCTTGGGAGCAGAGCCCACTTTAGTACATTGAGAAGAGCAGAAGCGTGTCAGGATGTGAGCAGGCTGCATTCCCCATCCCCATGGCAATCCGCGCCAAGGAGAGCTAACATAGGGGATGTGCCTTTCAGAACTTCCCATTTCTGAAGAGTCCATCAGGGCCACCGGAAAAAAAAAACGAAAAACCAGATGTGTAAAAAACTCTGTAATAATTGCTTGGTAATTTTCCAGCTCTGAATCCGACAGCGCGGTTTATTGACACAAGCACCAAGCATCTCTTCCTTCCCTTGTGCTGAACCAGCAGCCTGGCAGTCCTCCCAGTTTTTTTTACTGGTCATATTAGAGTGAGGTTTGCTGAGAGGGAGGGAGGGAGGGAAGGATTAACAGCACTTCTGGAAACACACAGATTTGGTGATGTTCAGGGCTGGTTCATATGCATCTCTCCCACTTCAACTTCCATGCACATCCTGTACTGTCTGTTGCTGTTTTCGAAGTCTAATCCTAAAGTAACCATTTTTTTCCAGAATACTACTGGTTAGTATTCTAGAAATGGAACAGGAGTTTATTTGGTGGCTTAATTACAGAGAAGTGAGTTGCAGTAGGGAACTTGATCTGCCTGGCAGACTGTTTAAGTGGCTATAGAATCATAGAATTGTCTGGGTTGGAAGGGACCTTTCAGATCATCAAGTCCTACCACCAACCTAACTCGGATAAAAACCATCACTAAGTCTCTAAGCACTATGTCAACTTGGCTTTTCTACACCTCCAGGGATGGTGCCTCAACCACTGCCCTGGGCAGCCCATTCCAAGGCTTAATTACCCTTTCAGTGAAGAAATTGTTCCTAATCTCCAATCTGAACCTCCTCTGGCGCAGCTTGAGGCCATTTCCTCTTGTCCCATGGCCTGTTCCTTGGGAGAAGAGACCGACCCCCCCTGGCTACACCCTCCTTTCAGGGAGTTGGAGAGAGCCAGAAGGTCTCCCCTCAGCCTCCTTGTCTCCAGGCTGAACACCCCCAGCTCCCTCAGCCGCTCCTCACCAGACTTGTGCTCCAGACCCCTCACCAGCTCCGTTGCCCTTCTCTGGACCCGCTCCAGCCCCTCAATGTCTTTTTTGTGGTAAATAGGGTTCAGTGTAACACCTATGTCTATCCATTCCCCTGGAAGAAGAAAAAAAATCCCAATGCACAAACAATGGAGAATAAAAAGGCAGTACTGTGAAGCTTAACTGGGTGCCAGTCCATATCCTGATCTCCACAGAGATGGGTACAGTGGTATAACAGACGTGGTGCAGCCCCTGCTTCGAAGAAACCCAGTCCTACACGCACAGAATGCTATTTCTTTTCCATTTCCCTTAGAAAGGTAAACGGCTTTTTTCTTCCACCGCTGTTTTTCTTTCATTTGGAGCTGCAGATACACAGCCAGTTCTCACTTTCTTTGGATGTTTATAGCCTGTTTGTTTTTGTTCTCTTGTACGCGCTGATGAGCTTACATATAGTGCTTCATTTCCCGTGCTGTACCCCAGAGATAAACCAGAAGGGATAAATTAAGGATCAGGAAAGACCTAAGAATAAGCTATGAAAGGAGACTTCTCCCCGATGACTCCATTATAAGATGATCACTGGTAACAAACAAGGTTTCCCAGATGGCACAAGACACTCTCTGCAGCCACACTCCAAAATTCTACAACACTACAACGACGCAGGCCACAACAGGTTTCTTGTAAGAATTTCATTTTCTTTCGCTAAAGAGTTACTGGAACCTACGTAGCAGCTGGTGTAGTTGAAAGCCTACAAACCAACAGGGAGGGGGGGGGAAAAAAAGAAAAGCATTTTTCCCCAAAGGGAAAAAAAAAAAGGCACTACCTTTTGTTCCATCTTGTGTTTCGTTCTTGTTTTCACTTGTTCCCACAGCTGAGGGTTCACTGCCGTCACAGACCTGAGAAAGGAACAATAAATATACGTGTCTATAAAATCCAAATACATGGTGGTAGAAACTCCTTTGACTCTGCAAATCACTAAAACACACACTCCTGCAATTCAACAGCACGTAGAAGCACCTCTGTGCTTAGTAGAAAATCTTTTGCCAAAGTCTAAGGAGATTTGAAATTCAGGTAATTAAAAAAGAAGTAATTAAGTCCATTCCCCCCTCTTCCTAAAAGGATAAGTGGGTATAGGACTTAATTTTCCAGAGTTGCAAAGAATAAGAAAATGTATTCTTTGATCTGAAGCCATAGTTTGTGCTGGAAAGGATATAGAATGGGAATCTGGAGGAGACTTTTTGACTTAACTCAGTCCAAATTCCTTCCTCTTGCAAAATCTTAGAGGGTTGTCTCCCCCACAGAACAGCCCCATCCCTTTGGTGGGGCGGCTGACACGAATATCTGTGCTTACGGCTTAGATTCCCAGCAGCAAAGCCAGGACACTTCGAAGGGACAAGAAAACAGGAAAGGATTTGAACCACCTTCTCCTTTCCACGATGCTGCAATACCCAGTCTCAAAATCTGTCACATTCCTTGAACTGGATGACACCTACTATAGAAAAGCACATTTCAGAACATGTAGAAAATCAATACCCATATATATATGGATATATGGGTGTATATATATGGGTATAAGGGTATATACATGGGTATAATTTATGGGTAAAAACATATATGGGTATATTTATACCCATACATATATATATGGGTATACCCACATATTATTTTTATTAACTTTTTGGCAACTCAGATACACAATGAATGTTTTAGCACTCTGGGTTTCTAATTGTATCTTAGTCAAACACTGTATAGCTCCATACTTAAAATAAATAAATAAATAAATACAAAATCAAGTTTTAAAGATTTCTGCTACCAACTCAAACCTGTGTTTTTACTTTTTTTAAAAAATCAGAGGTGGAAGAAGATAGCATGACTGCCCAGAAAATTACTACTGTTTCACAGAGGAGGAGAAGCAGATGAGGGAAGCTGTGAAGGTACCAGAAGTGTAGCTTCTCTTTGGGAATGTGGCAGGAAATCTAGTAGAAACATCAACACAATTGTTGCGCTGATGCAAAACATCAACACTATTGTTTTACCTTTCCTCCTGCTTTCCTCCAGGTGAAGGGAGGTTACAGGATTTGGGGAGGTTATTATTGAACTGGAATGACTTCATCCAGCTGCAGATGGCTTCGGTCCTTATTTGTTACATAAAAAGCTTTCAAAAAATGGGAGAGTCACAAAGCACTGAGACAAGTTACCCAGAGAGGTTGCAGAAGTTACTTCACCACAGGCTTTCCATGAGACATTAGATGAATAACCACCAGCAATGATTTCTGAATAATTACCTTGCTTTGGAGAGAGGAATGCAGCATAGATTTCAGTGCCTACACGGGTTATTTTTTTTCAGTCAAGGAGGCAGATTTAGGATTTTTTTTTCCCCCAGTTATTTCTATGTTTAATAAATATTCTAAACTTCTGTTTTATACATCTTAAAGGGCTACAATCATTTGTCTGTTTGCGTTACTTCTCACTGAGGTCATCAATATCAAAACATATAGTTTCAGACACAAAACTCTACTGAACACTGTGACATAACGATTTTCAAACATTACAATCTGTAGCTTAAATACAGGAACATGAGTATTTCTTGAGCTTCACTGAAATAACATACTTGAAAAGGAAATTATAGTGCTTTAAGCCATATGGTATTTTACTTAAATTGCTCTGCTATTATATCTTGTAATTTTTAGGTGTAGTCAATTCCAAATCAGATCCCTGAAAGCTTTTATGGAGTTAATAACCCTTCTGCAACCACATGCAAAGCAGAACAGTGAAAGGGAAGTTGCGCCTCCAGAAAATACATTTGAGCTTGCAAAACACCCCCCCCCACACACACACAAAATACATTTCATCTCTGCTGAGTTTGTAAGGACCTGCCAAAGGAGAGGAAGCTGTTGGGAGCAGGAGGAAGTTAAATCCCCTCAAAATTCTCCATGCTTTATGCCGCCACACACAATTTAATGGCATGCAAAGGCCCTGGGAGGTAGTACAGGGTCTACGCTCCCGCTGACAGGCACAAAGATGTGCCAAAATAGAGCAGGTTAGGTTGATGCCCCTTTATTTTCCTTTTTTTTTAAAAAAAAAAGAAAGAAACAAGAGCACTGGTAGCTAAGAGTTACTGCCCCCCGTCTGGCAGAGCCCTCAGGATGGCTGAGGAACAAGAGGAAACAGCCTGAAGTTGCACCAGGGGAGGTTTAGATTGGATTTTAGGTAAAATTTCTACACTGAAAGGGTTGTGAAGCCTTGGCAGAGGCTGCCCAGGGCAGTGGTTGAGTCCCCAGCCCTGGAGGTATCTAAAAGCCGGGCAGACGTGGTGCTGAGGGACGTGGGTCAGTGATGGGTTTTGTCAGTGTTGAGTTGATGGTTGGACTCAATGATCTGAAAGGTCCCTTCCAACCCGGGCAATTCCACGATTCTATGATTCTACACATACTTCTTTCTATATACTAAAATTGTTTAATGCAATACCAAGTCTGGACCAACACTATTCCCATAAACACAGTGAAAAAATCCTTTGGAAATCAATGAAAAGTTAGACACAATCCTTCTGGAAACATCCCTTTTGTGTCTGTGCACCCCTCTCCTCTCCCCCCACCCCTACACGTCCCTCTCTTCTCTCTGCCAGGACCGAAAACAAAATAATGGACAGGAACTTACTTTTCCCTTTGAGTCGTTTTGTACCCTGAAGATATCTCTGACATCAGGAATCTGGTGCTGCTTGTTTTTTTTCCTCATGGTTTGCGTGACAGTCTCTACTCGCTTTTCTACCGCCGCCTTCTGGGTTCGGGTCAGGGTGGAGAGAAACACGGCGCTTTCCAGGGAGTCCCCAGAGCTCTCGCCAAACAGATTTGACAGACCTGCCTCCTTCAGCCATTCTTCTTCCAGTTCTCCCTCTGAGCAAGGCAAAGGGAAAAAGGCTTTCAGGTACTGTTAAGCACACTGAATCTTAATAATAATGAATGATACAGTTAATGCAGTTCACAGGGAAAGTCCTAAGTGGATCCACAATTAAGAACTTACATTATCATGGCTTGGAAATAAACTATTGTTTCTAAAGAGCTTCAAAAGGGGTTAACATACGATATCAACGCTTGTAAAATCCAATACAGATTGCTATGGGGCAATCTTTATTATAATCTACAGCACTTCTATTAAACCATATACCATTTTATAAATGTACCTAGACATAAATGTGACTGGGGAAGTCTGAAAGCCTCTGATCGTTGATGCTTCATTGATTTTTAGTTCACTCCTCAATCTCTTCAGCTCCTTTACTGATATGGTTCTGCCCACTTTTCTTGATACGTTAATCCTACAGTTCTGCAGTAGCTCAATTTAATGAAGGACAAACCAGGCTAGAAGAGTCACCTTAATGCTATTTTTAATCAGTTTTTATGGCATGGTCTCCAGGTTGCTGACAACCCACAAAACAATTGTTGCCTTAGTCTTATTGCTGATAAGGTCTCCTTTATTGACAGATCACTGCACATGAAAGAGGAGAAAGCTATTAAATAGTGCCAGCGATGGCAAAATTTCAGCTTCTGAAATCAGTATCTCCCTAATGATACTTTCTTCAAAAAACGAAGTTCTGTCCCTAGCAGCCCAGCTTGTGCTGTACACCAACAACCCCCCCAAGCCTTCAAGCATCACTTCCATTTATTATACACCTAAAAGTACTCCAAAGCACGTCGACTTCACTATTGTCTGTGGTTTCTCACAATGCCCAGTGCACATCCAAGTGGGCACCCGAATATTACCAGAAAACAGACACAAAATTTTAAGTATGAATTTAGCTACGGCTGCACGGCCAAACACTGAGCCTCTGAGAAAACTCTCTCGGATTTTGTTATTAGGGCTAGAAAGAAAAGCTACACCATTTCTCCGGTGTAGATGTGAGCCAGGTATGTCTCATCTCTCCCCTGCCTTGCCTTTGCATGGCCACATGTCAAGCAATCTTCCTCCCAGAGAGGCCCACCAGCCAGGTGCAATGTCCCACACGGTCAGGAGCACCCGTACCCAAGTGAGGTGCGAGGTGTGGGGCAGAGCAACATCTACTTGAGCTGATCAACTCAAATGAGCTGACTGGGTAGGGCTTCTTTCTCGGAGCTGCTTTCTCCGAAGCAACCTTTCTACCCTCTTCAGAGCACTTGTACATAGTGGTGATGTTTCAAAATGCCCAGGGAGGAGGAAGTGCAAATCCCTTTGAAAGCTGACGGAGCACATCTTCTCACTGGTCGAGAGGCCACACCAAAATGCCAACCTCAGCATTTGAATTTACTGAGACTGTGGGCCTCTTGTAAGAATGGGAGAGAGGCGAGTACTGCACTGTTAAAAAATAATTTTTGAGGGAATAATAGAATTAAGGACATTACTCCTCTTTTATCTGATAGGACAAGAAAAATAAAGAATCGCACAACTTTTTCTAAGATCATGCCCTCAGGAGTGGCCCATAATGGATGCTGCTGAGAAACACAAATAATACAACTGAACAGTCACAATAGTTACAAGTGTAGAAAGTTACTCACTAAACTTAAACCGGTTAATCATTGGCTTGTCTTCTAAAGCGTGAGGTTTCTATCCACAATAGCTACAACACGGAACAACATACACAAAGAGTGAAAGGGTAAGTTAGTGTAACAGCAAACTGCAAATAAAGCTTCAATTGTTGCGATTTGCAAGTACAGGCACCTTTCTTGTGTTCTGCAAATGCAACTTAAAGGAAAACCAGCCTTTTCCTTATCTCCGACACAATTTTCTTTCAGGGCAATGACCGTTTCTGGTGACATGCATCAGAAGCAACAGGATTTTCAAAGCGGACGTTCAGCAAAGTGACCTCCTTGATTTAAGAGTGTTTGATGTGTGCCATCTCTTGAAATAAGACTTAAAGCAAAACTCCTAAATCAGCAAACCGATGATCATTCCCAAGAACAGATTTCATTACCATCTGGCTCTTTCACTACAAGCGCTACTCGTTCCTCATGATTATTTCCTCTGGTTTCATGGATGTTTTCAAGTTCTTTCCAGTAGTCATCCATAGACAGTTCATCCAAGGAGTCCTGGGATCCTGAGCGGTCAAACGACGCTCCATTGGGGGGCTTCTTGGAATGGTCATGGTTCATTGTATACTGGCCAGACCGACGGCTACAAACACAAACCGAAAAGCAATTCTTGGTTAGCATTTTAAGAATATATTCATACCTGGGAAGGCAGTTAGTGATGAATTGTGTCAAAGTATCAAAGAAAACTACTGACAACAAGCAAACCAAGGTATTAAAAATTACTTTTAATACCTGGAATCTGTTTTTAATTTAACATTTCTAATATACATATCTCCCAATCCAGAACAGCACAGGAGTCTGTATTAATGAGGAAACAATGAATCCAAGTGCTAGTAATCCTCTAATTCAACTCACAACAGTCAGTTCCACAAACTTCATGGTATACATCTTCCTAGCAACACCATTCATAAAGAATTTTTCAAAAGTGTTGTTCTGCCTGAGTAAATCCTTATAGCTTGATAGTACTCAATTTTTTTTTTTTCCTTTGCTACTCTGCTTTTATTTTTCATAAATGTTGAGTCTGGTATCCATGACCTTAATTACAGCTGGGAAAGGACAAAGAAGAATTACTGAAGTTACAGTTTGTGAAGTAAATGGGTGAGTCTGAACGTTTAACAAAGGCCACTATTTGTTTCTGTCTTGCTTCCTCTTTGATTGAGAGCTCACAACTTTTATAGTTTGATCTTTGATCTTAAGTATAGCTGCAGCCAAGAAACCCACAAGCTGAAACCTCTAGGTCTCTTCTTAACCTCACTATGTCAAAGGTAAAAATTACCTCTTACCTAGCATAGAATTCCTCTTAAAAAGTGCAAAGATTATAGTGATGTCATTGAAATTACAAGTCACTCTTACAGTCCCACACACCAAATCAAAATCCACAAACCGATTCAAAGTACCAGAAAGATGACGTGGATTACATGAGCAGAAACCTGATCTAACGTCAGAGTTGGTCCTGCTTTGAGTGGGAGGCAGATAGGACAAGATCATCTCCAGTGGTCCTTTTTAAACTAAGCTACTCCACTATTATGACAGCATATCAAAATTCTTCCTTGTATTAAAAAATAGTAAGTTCTTCACATTTCGCAAACAGCTTCAAATGCCTTTTATGTCTGAATTTGACTCCGTATTCTAAAAACGGAGGCATGGTTTGGGGTTAAGCAATAAATATCACTTATTCCGGGAGAAAAACATATCAAAGATCAAGCATTGTGGATTTATCGCAATGTAAATACAGTAAATTAAGTCCTACCTTCCCATTTGGCTGACTTTGCAAGTTTATCTAGAATTAAAACAAAAGCACCTCGTCCTTACATTTTATCTTGGGACAACTAAGGCTTGTTAGCTGCCCCTAAAGCAAAAAGCCGTACCTTTCTCTCCGACGATAAGCCCCTTGTGCGTCCCAGTCACAGATCCTTTCACACCATACGTGCTTGATTCTCCGATAAGAAACACTCACTACATGGACTTTGCCTTTAAGGGTAAAGAGCCTTATGGAAGGACTATGAGTTTCCACCTGCCCTGCCTCTCTGCTCCAGGTACAAGTTAATAAATGACAAGGAATTACCGAGCTAATACTGACCCCAACACCATTCCTTAACCTCCCCTTACTTGAAAGCACAAGAAAAAAATATATAAAGGGAATATTTAGCTTCTGCATCAATGGCAATAACAACACGGTGCCAATGGTGCATGTTACCCAATAAATACAATTTCTCCACGCGGCTACCTGGGTTCTTAAACTTCTCCTGACAGGCCTGTCCTGTGTGTGACCTGGGCTGCTCGTGACTCAGCACTGATCACTGCAGGAAGGTGTCTGTGGAGCTGCAGAAGCTCCAGAAGCGTCCCCAGCAGCCGACGTAGGTGCCTGGTGTGTGGCCGGAGCAGGTTGGGCTTCCCTCCTCCTGCGGCCGAAGGTGCCGGGCACAGGCTGGGTCCCTGGGTCTGGCCCCACAGAGCTGCCCCCGGCGGCTCTCAGGTGGCCTTTCACCTTTGGAACAACCACCTCAGCTGAAGTTTAACCACCACAGCACACCGTGATAAAACCAACAGGAGGAAGAGGTTAAAATGGCGCACTGTGAGGGGATGTGGTGGGATACGCCGGGGGATAGGCCATGCATCTGCGCTGCTCCTGTCCTCCTCAAAAAGCCAGCTCGTTGCCTTCCACAAACTAAGTCCTCTCAGAGAGGAGAAGTCCATGCCCTGAAATGCACAGCTGATACTCAGAAAGAAAGATCTGCTACAGGTTGGAAGAACCGTGTCTTGGGCTTCATCCTCAGCAGCGTGGCCAGCAGGGCGAGGAGGGGATTCTGCCCCTCTGCTCCGCTCTGGGGAGACCCCACCTGGAGCACCGTGTCCAGCTCTGGAGTCCTCAGCACAGGAAGGACACGGACCTGTTGGAACGGGTCCAGCAGAGGGCCAGGAAGATGCTCTGAGGGCTGGAGAACCTCTGCTGGGAGGACAGGCTGAGAGAATTGGGGGGTTCAGCCTGGAGAAAAGAAAGCTCCGGGGAGACCTTAGAGCCCCTTCCAGTCCCTCAAGGGGCTCCAGGAGAGATGGGGAGGGACTCTTGATCAGGGAGTGGAGCCACAGGACAAGGGGTCATGGTTTTAAACTGAAAGAGGGGAGATTTAGATGAGATCTGGGGAAGAACTTGTTTGCTGTGAGGGTGGTGAGAGCCTGGCCCAGGTTGCCCAGAGAAGCTGTGGCTGCCCCATCCCTGGAGGGGTTCAAGGCCAGGCTAGATGGGCCTTGGAGCAACCTGGTCTGGTGGGAGGTGTCCCTGCCCAGGGCAGGGGGTTGGAACTGGATGATCTTGAAGGTGCCTTCCAACCCAAACCATTCAATGATTCTACATGATAAACACTCCATAAACTCTCAGAGACTGTGCCCTTCCTTTCAGCCACTGCTCCCAGCCCTGCTCTGCTCCACCACACAGAAGCTGCTCTTCCTGTAAGGCTCTCCCTGGCCCATCCATCTCCCATTAATAATCCAACGCAGCAGCTCCCAACTTCGAGCAGGCAATGATGCCACTTCTCCTCACCAAAGCCCTCTCAGAAGGACATGAACGACCAGGGGAACCTTCCAAGAAATATTCACACAGAAACCTCTCTGCTCCGCGGCCAATCTCTCCTTCAAAATGGGCCTTGGGCCCATTCCCAGCTGGTGGTCTCAGGAGCCGAGGCTCTGCCAGTGCCACATGGCTCCCTCTCCACTTGCCCATTCCTTGTCTTCCCTTGCCAGACTCCATCAACCTCCCCTGTCCCCAGTTTCTGCTTGTGCACAAACAAGGACGACCCTTTTGAGGATAGCGAGGACAGTCTTGCTACCATAAGGTTGGTGTAGATGATCACAGCATAGGGAAAAATAGGTCACCAATTAAGATTTTTATTTTGAGGCATCTGTTGACAAGACCAAGAACGTGGGATTTCTGCTGTGACCTTCCACTACATTCAATCCTTCTCCAAACATATGCTTAGTCAGCACTAGTCACATATCACACAATAAAACACACAGGCAGGATCAAGTTAAGGCCAAGGAAAAAGGAGAGGAGAAGGGGAAAAGCGATCTGTCTTAGTAATAATACTTACTATAAGGAAACTGGAAGAGAGATACGTTTTTTGAAAAAATTAATCCCACATTCCCAGAAAGACTCAACAAAAAAAACAATCTTACGAAAGTATTTCAAATACCCCATGTTGCAAGCTTTAAAATTTTGTAGAAGACTGCCTTCCAAAAAAACTATCAGTCGGAAATAAGCACAGTTTGTTACCTAAAAAAAGGCTACTGCTGTGGTTGCAGAAAACACGTTACTTCTCCAGCTCATTCTTAAGTTTTTAAGTGTTCAGTTTTTCTATGTAAAATTTGAAAAATGCAGCTGCTTTTCACAAGTACCTTCAAGGAGATCTCTTTTCTTCCCCCAGAAAATGTAAGCTACTCCTCACACACACAGTCACTTGAAGCATTTTCCAAGCACTAGCATTTCAGGTTACTAAACGGTTTAGGCTCCAGCAGTCTAGTTTTCCCCCACCGGAAAACCTGTATTTCCATTAAGGTCTTCACTAGCAACACTGTCAAAGTCTATCAAAATCTTATCAACTGCTATTTCCAATCATTAGTAAATAGTTTGCTCTTCAAATAGCTTTACAGTGCAATACCCTCATTTTCAAATTACTCAGTTCCAACCTCTGAGACCCAGACATGTGCCCTTTGTAGCCGATGAGATCTATGCCTATTTATATCCATACAAAACTGAGCCCCTGGGTATAAAATCCACTCCTCAATACAGTTATTGCAGTCTCTTACCAGAGTTAATCTTCTTGTCCCACCCACCCGAGATGCATTTATTTATTAGAAGCATCAAGGATGTGGGACGAAGCACTCCAGCTTTTCCAGAGGGGAGCCATTAAAAACAACTCTTGTAATGAACACCATTCCTTGCAATTACAAGGAAAGAAACCAGATTTAGGTTATTTCACTGAGCACTGAGGAGCTCCACGTTGTGGGAAGTACTTTAAGGAAGAGGAACTGTGCGCTAATATTTCCTTCAGCCTTTCCTTTTGTGACCAACTGTGTCCCTTCTCAGCCTGTAAGAAAATATGACTCTTCACATTAATCATTGTTTTACACCATAATAAAAATGTGCTTTTTTTTCAGGTTCTGTCAGCCTGATTTTTATTTTGTCAATAGTTACTTTATACTAGCCCAGGTGTCTTTATTCCTCACTTTCTTTCCTGCGAAATCTAAATCTCCCTGTCTTTTCCAGTGCCTTTTTAGCAGTTCATAACTGATACTTGCCATGTGTAAACTACAGCAGCTAGAGATCAATCAGTTAATTAGTAAGGTGCACTTTAACTAACATTTCAGATAAATTCAGTTCACAAAAAGCTAATTTTACCCTTGCTTCTATTTTTCTCACTCAAGAATTAGGGACTGTTGTGTTTTAAAACTGTGAGTGATGAGAAAAAGCATTCTTTGTCATTTAGGGGAGAACTTTTGTAGACTAGGGTTGATGGTTGGACTCGATCTCAAGGGTCTTTTCCAACCTGAATGATTCAATGATTCTATGATTTCTATAGTGCTAGCCACTAATTTTGGATCTGAATACGATCCTTCTACCTTGCTATACAAACATCGTAACTGTATGATATCCTTATATATTATATATATGGGTATGCATGTATTAGATGCGCAAATACGCTGAAAAGCAGGAATACTAAATGCAAGGATTTCCATGGTCATAAAAATTAAGGAATATAAATACACTGCTGAACCAAGCATAATAGATTAACACTGCTGAAGGAGAAGCAAAGTTCCTCTAACAGGATTATTGCAGGAGAGCTCAACGACTCCAGGAAAGGACAAAGTCCAGCTACTAAATACTACACAAACATAAAGCAAAAAGATACCAGTCTCTATAATCTGTTATCGTCTTCCTGGAAAAAAATCCAACTATGGATGAAATGCAAGTGAAAGGGAGGAGTGGGAAACACCTCTTCTACCTATAAATTAGCAATTTCTGCACAGGGTTCTTTTTTTCCAGCCACTTTTGCCAAATTTTGGAATTCAAAATTCAGGCCTGGATCTTCCCTGAATAAAAGCTGTCACAATTACAAAAAGTGCCACAAGTAGAAGAAGGGAAGAGGCCATCTGATTAATTACTGGGTTTAACCTCAACTAGGATTCAACTCTTTGGGGTTAAACAAATATGGTCCTTTTCCACAGGTAGCCCAACAAAGCCTACAGGAGTCTTGAACATTGTCCTTAAACAGGTACCAAATTGAAGGTCAATTCAATGTTCTAAGGGATTAGAAGTTTCACAAACATTTGTTTGTCTCAGCCCATTTCCAACACTGAGAACAGTACAAAAACCACATTCCATTATCAAGTGATATAATTACTTGTCAAACTGGACTATTACACCTCCTTAAGCTGTGCACTGAAAATACAATCCTCGTAGGCTTGGCCTTAAAAGCTTCTTTAAGTAATCCTGGCGTTAACCATTGCTACTGGGGTTTTCATGCAGGCAATGTCTTGAGCACTGCAGCCCCTTCAGATACTCTCTCTGGCACCCCAATAACCCAGCACTTCCAGAGCTACATAAAATGACAACAAAATATCTGACTACAGCTTCATCACAGCAGTGGCTTCAGAAATACCCGTGAAAAGGGAGTAATAGAATCACAGAATGGTTTGGGTTGGAAGGGACCTTCAAGATCATCCAGTTCCACCCCCTGCCCTGGGCAGGGACACCTCCCACCAGACCAGGTTGCTCCAAGCCCCATCCAGCCTGGCCTTGAACCCCTCCAGGGATGGGGCAGCCACAGCTTCTCTGGGCAACCTGGGCCAGGCTCTTACCACCCTCACAGCAAACAAGTTCTTCCCCAGATCTCATCTAAATCTCCCCTCTTTCAGTTTAAAACCATGACCCCTTGTCCTGTGGCTCCACTCCCTGATCAAGAGTCCCTCCCCATCTCTCCTGGAGCCCCTTGAGGGACTGGAAGGGGCTCTAAGGTCTCCCCTGGAGCCTTAGGCTGAACCCCCCCAAATCAGCCTGTCCTCCCAGCAGAAGGGCTCCAGCCCTCGGATCACTTTGGCCTCCTCTGGACCTGCTCCAACAGGTCTATGTCCATGTTGGGGGTGCTGAGGACTCCAGAGCTGGACACAGCGCTCCAGGTGGGGTCTCCCCAGAGCGGAGCAAAGGGGCAGAATCCCACCCCCAGAGTCATCACTCCCAAAATCAGCGCGCGTTTGGCCATTTAGGTCAAAGCAATTAGTGATATTACTGCAGCCATACCTCAGTATGGTGAGCTAGAGCTCACCAATTTTGAGCATCACACCAATACGGGGTTAGATGTGTTAATTACCTGAGAAACAAGATAGACAAATGCTTGGGGGGTGGGTACTTGTCCCAGGGAGGTGAAGCACGCTGTTCAAGTTCATGGTGCAAACCAGTGACAGAAATCGGAATAATTCTCAGCTCTCTGGAGTCTTTCACCACCAGACCACTGAGCATTAAAGATTGCCATCTCACCCCCTGCGAGCTGAAAGGCAGATAAAAGGAAGCTGTGCTGTTGTGGCTTTGTGATAAACCCCAGCACTCTGGCTATCAACACAGTAGCACCCTCAAAGCAGAATTATCACGTTGACATAGGAGTTACAAAGTTAAGCAGTAATTCACCTAAGCAATTTTAAGTTTTTACAAAGGCTAACTAGATTTAAACAACAGCAAAAAAAAATGCCTAGGGGTACTGTGGCCCATCTGGAAAACTGTTTACTGAGCAATCGCATCCGTGAGATGCTGTGCTCTTAGATATAAATTGAGGGCTTCCCCAAGTCCTCTCAAATCTAAACAACTCACAAGATAAGGAGAGGGAAACAATGTGGTCTCTTGGCCCGGTTCTCATCCTGGAGGCTTAGCTACAGAAGTGTGGGAATAAATAAAGCTCCTAAACCCAAAGCTCCCCCCTCCCATTCCTCCCCTCCTTTCAAAAAGCCAAGTAGCACCACAAGGTGCAAAGACTTCTTAACTGAATTAACCACGAAAGCTCTAATCTAATGGCTGCAGCAGCTGCCTGCCTTCAGCTCCCTGCTCTTGGCTGGGACACTGGTCTGGGCTTGTATTTTCTGCTCTTTTCAAGCTCCTAAATCTTGTCACAGAATCACAGAATGCTATGGGATTGGAAGGGACTTCTGCAGATCATCTAGTCCAACCCGTTGCCAGAGCAGGTCCACCCAGAGCAGGTCCCACAGGAATGTGTCCAGGTGGGTTTGGAATGTCTCCAGAGACGGAGACTCCACCACCTCTCTGGGCAGCCTCTTCCAGGGCTCTGCCACCCTCACAGGAAGTTCCATGTTTAGACAGAACTTCCCATGTTCAAGTTTGTGCCCGTTCCCTCTTGTCCTGTCCCTGGGCACCACTGAAAAAAGCCTGGCCCCATCCTCCTGACACCCACCCTTTCAGTATTTATAGGTGTTGATAAGATCCCCCCTCAGCCTTCTCTTCTCCAGACTAGAAAGATCCAAGTCCCTCAGCCTTTCCTCGTAAGGGAGATGCTCCAAGCTCCTCATCACCTTTGTAGCCCTCTGCTGTACCCTCCCCAGCAGGTCCCTGTCCTTCTTGAACTGGGGGGCCCAGAACTGGACCCAGTGCTCCAGAGGGAGCCTCCCCAGGGCAGAGTAGAGGGCAAGGATGCCCTCCCTCCACCTGCTGGTCACACTCTTCCTGATGCACCCCAGAATGTCATGGCCTTCCTGGCCACAAGGGCACTTTGCTGGCTTCTGGGCATCCTGTCGTCCACCAGGACTCCCAGCTGTCCCTCATGGCAACAACTGCATCCTTTCCTTTCTACCTTTTCCATCATTAATCCTTCCCATGACTGACTGCAAACCTCCTGCAACTCAGTCTTTTCAAGCGAGGCATACAATGTGCAAAGATAACACTAACGAATCCACATCATTTCCCGTATTTTTGGTGAGCTGACACTCAGCACTCCTCATCCCCCAACTCAAAGCGTTTTATTTTGGCTGCTCTGTGACCTTATGGGACATTTTGAATGTCAATTGCAATCAAACTTGCCCAAATCCCCCTTAAGCTCCGGAGAAAAGCCAGAGAAGTAGGAACTGAGGCAAAGCTCTGTTCTACTTCCAAAGACAGAGCACAAAGTGATTGCAGAGAGGGTATAAAATAGTTCTCACTAGCTAAATGAGCATAAAAAAGGCTGAGCAAAGAGAATCAGGTCTCTTAGGACTTTTTGTAATCAGCTGCTGTTAATGCCTGCTCAAAACTGCTCTGCAGATTAACAACAAAAAAAAAAAAAAAAGAAAACCCCAAACCAAACAAAAAACAAAACCAAAACCAGCAACCCAGGAAACCCCAACAACTGGCATTTTAAACCATTCTGTGAAAAATAAATGCAAAACGGGACAAAGTTAGGGCTGCCAGACTACAAGTAAAAAGTATATATATTTAAAATAAATAAAAGTGTATATATATATATATACACACACCATACTGCATCCAGCCTCATTATTATTTCTACAAGACTTTTTTACCTTAGCGACCACGACCTTCCTCCTTTGCCCACCCCAACCTGTCACTGAAGAAAAAAGGAAGGAAATTGTGGCAATGACACAGACCATTGCACTTAATATTCTAATCCACTGCACCAGAAATGGGAGACTCCAGATACGATGCCCAAACTTAAACCTGCCTGAACCATACGCAGCACTTCTAAGAAGATTAAAATATTTCACGACATTTCCTTTAATAGGACCTCATGCCTAAATTAGCCATTCAGCCTCTACGTATTTTCTACTTCCAATTAATAAATTATAATCATGGTAAACTGATACACACACACGCCCTACCTAAAATGATGGTAGAGATCACCGGCCTCTG
The DNA here is from genome assembly GCA_003697955.1 of Calidris pygmaea. Lineage (NCBI taxonomy): Eukaryota > Metazoa > Chordata > Aves > Charadriiformes > Scolopacidae > Calidris > Calidris pygmaea. The sequence goes on from QJSC01019146.1 coordinate 1,220,064, forward strand.
TGTATGATTGATGATGCGAAATGATTTACTATCAAAAAAGATCAAACTATAACATATATTGTTGAACATTTGCCTTTTCCTCCCCAAAATGACTGCACCAGTTGCCTTTCCTTGGTTTTGGGGGAACTGCTGCATTCCTGCATCTGAGCTGTTCAACTCAACGCATGCTTTTAGCTTTATTCTCCAGCCACATAATACAGAAGGCTCCTGGTTTCTTCTAGTGAAAGATGAGTCTCACAGATTCAGATTTAGTTTGAAATAGAACATCACATATTATCAGACAAAAAAAAAAATACCACAATTAGCTAAACTGAGAAGAAGCATCAGAAGAAATCAGTTTTGGTCTTACCTCTGCATTGAGAAAATGAAGTAGAGGATATTGTCTCAGGTCCTGCCCATTCTGACCCTTCTAATTCTCACACCACTCGAAGAAAGACTCCCAAAGGCTTTGAAAGCACATTCCTATCTTTTGGCCATACACAGAAATTTCTGGTTCAAAAGTGGATATTTTAGAAAGAGAAATAGCTATTCCTGGGGGTGCAAAGTCCACCAGAGGAGAAAACAAGGAGACAAGGGACCCTGGGTGACCTGCATAGGTACAACCACACCAGTGGCACCAGGTCAGAAGCAGGTTTGCGGACTTTGGGAAGAGCTGGAAGCACTTACAGAACCTCAGGTCCCACTGAATGGAAACAGAAGTCAGTCTCCAAACACATCAGACACCCAGTACATTTCCCTGACAGACAACCCTAATTGTGTTTAAGCTCTAGTTTTATAGAAAACATATTGCCCACAGCTAGGAAAATAGGGAAAGGAGTGGCCTCACTCCATTCTCCTTTGCCCCATCCCTGGAGGGGTTCAAAGCCAGATTGGATGCAACCAGGCCAGGATGAGCAAGCTGGTCTGGTGGGAGGTGTCCCTGCCCAGGGCAGGGGGTTGGAACTCGATGATCTCTAGGTCCCTTCCCACCCAAACCGTTCTATGTCTCTCTGATTTTTGGCCCTGACGCTTGGGCAGTTGATCTACCTTCTTCATTCCTTCCAAACACCACCTACACCCCCTGGCTCCATACGGACACAGATGTTTGCCTCTGCAGTTTTGACTCTTTTCATTCTCTGCAATTCATATGAATTAAAAAAAAAAAAAAAAAAAGCATGCAAAATATGTTTTCTGTAACAACTCTCATGCTGCTTATTGGGAAAATATTCCAACACATCATATACGTTTTAAAAGCACGCTTTTCCTGTAATCTTCTAAGAGAACCACTGGAACTAATCTCCTCCCGCAGAAGAGACTAAAGCCTGTGTGAGATTACTTCAGGCACCGCAAATATCAAAGAGAATAAACCAGGAAGTGAAACAGATACAGTATTTGTAATTCCATTATTGAGAGGCACGGAGAGGAAAGATTTAAATAATTTATTTTTCTTTTCACAGTGGAAAAAAATAAGCCTGACAACAAAGGCCGATTTAAGCCATCCTGGCAAATACCAGCACCATCCAGTAAAGTACAGTTACAGCCTTGAAATGATACTGGAGGCACTTCTGCGCCTCTAAAAGCAATTAGTTCTCTAAAAGCATTAGCTCTTACCAGTTAAACGACCTATTAGTTAGACCTATAACCTTTTTAGATGCAAATATTAAGGCCTTCAGCACAATTACATTAATAAACTCCCTCCCCCCTCGCCTTTCTGCTAGTTTTAAAATGTCAGTAGACAGCCAAGCAAGCAGGAAGCCACTCAGGACCAGGGATTCTCTCCTTCCCTTTCTGCTGCCACTTGTGTTTTCTGAACATCGTCAGAAAAGACAGAAAAATGTGTTACTTTTATCAACCGAGCTCCCTGCAAAGCTCTACCGGTTGTTGCAGGCATAAATATGTCCCCTCACGTACAAATCAGAGATTTACATCCACGAACCGAGATATAGAGATGCAAGTTTGGAAACCAGTGGTAGCCAAGAGGGAGGTGACACCGAGGAAGGAAGGACATCTTTTCTGAAGTGTCAGGTTCTAGAGGAGCGATGGGGAAGGGAACACAGATTACCCACAGTAATTAGTCCCTTCCCACAGCTCAGTATCACACCCCCATCACTACATGCCCACTGTAGCACTGGCTGCCCTGGTACCTGCCCAAGTCTGAGCATCAGCACTTGAATCCCCCTCCCCCCAAAAAAAACCCCCCAACTTCACAGGAAGGATTTAAAAGAGGGGAAATCCCCTCTTTCCAGGAGAGGGGAAAAACAAAGAGAACATAATGCAACCCAAACAATGGGGGGAAACCAGAAAAGAAACAAACACTGGAATTTAAGTAAACAAAACATACAGATTAAATACCAATCATTTAACAGGAACAACTGCGTACAATTTAAACCAAACCCTAAAAACCACCTCGTTTGTATTTTATTACTAGTTGATGACAATATTACACTTGTAACCCTTGTTTCTCTTTTCCACTAACAGCATTACATGTTTTTGATCTTTACTCTTGGATCTGGTTTCTTTTTGGCGTCTCCTTTCCAGTTCATCAACACTTAGCACCGTCACGGAAGATGGTCATCATACTGTAAGGCAGCAGGAGGAAATGGTGAAGACTGGTCAGAAAGGGAAGGCTGACGGTCACTGCTTTTTCTACAGACGAAAAAAAAATGCGCTGCTGGTAAAATGAGGAAAAAAATTGTTTCCAGAATTATGGAAACGGAAGACCAGAAGAGTTCTTATCAGCTCGAGTTTACATTGCACTCATTAAAAAGAGGATGCAAGCAGGGACTGTGAGAATTCTTGCATTTAAATAGTTAACTGTCATTTTTCAGATTTATAAATCATTTAGATGATAACTAAGGTCAGGCTGGATGGGGCTTGGAGCAACCTGGTCTGGTGGGAGGTGTCCCTGCCCAGGGCAGGGGGGTTGGAACTGGATGATCTTTAAGGTCCCTTCCAACCCAAACCATTCTATGGTTCTATGATTCTAACTGTGAATAAAAATTATTAAGGAAGATCCTTTGTTTTCTTTCCGACCAACCCTCCTTTCTTGACCAGCATCTTACAATCACGGGCGATTCCAGTTTCTAAATCAACATAAAGGTGCCACCGACGGCATTTCATCTGGTAACATTCCCCACGATTACTGCTCTAAAAAGGTATCAGTCTATTTTGGAAGACATCAATTGGTTCGATAAAGCAACATCCATCTGTCTTTTTTAAATTACTGCGTCGCTAGTATCAGCCCTAACCCTTTCCCTGCACTCCCAGACAGAACGCTCAGCGGAGCATTAACTCCCAGCAAAAAAGGCAAGGAAAAAATGATATCGTGCTTTTTTAACTTTCCCTGTGTATCTAGAGGTTAAATCCCTCCTTTCAACTTTAGATATATTCCTTTGTGTAAACGGGGTAAAAACAGTACAGCCTCATAACACTAAGGAGCTGTGATTACAGACCCCAGTCATAACCAGGGAGAAGGAAATACAACGCTTCGCGTGTAACGCATTAAACCTGGAATAAGGCACAATCCATACGCAGCTGCTTCTGTAAATAAAAATGCGTATTTTCTTTCGCCATACGCACATCCCCTGCGTACGGAAGGACCAGAGCAACGTTACACACTCTTGAGTGTTGCTATCCGTGATTTTTAGTTACAGGACGAGGCTCCCCACGCTGGACATCTGTACTTCCCATGGTGAGACACATCTTCTCCAAATGAACACCGTGTGTTTGCATACAAGCGTCACACGTGCACAGAAAAGAGAAAAGTATTGCTGAATGCAGTATTAACTCACATCCGAAAACTCTATTTTAATTAATCTGAAAAACAGAGACATTTCTTGAGAGTGAAGGGAACGGGGTGTGAAACAAAGCAGAGAGAAGCTGCTCAAGAGGAAGCATGGAAGATGGAACATAAAAAGTTCCATCTAAACATGAGGAGGAACTTCATCCCTCTGAGGGTGGCAGAGCCCTGGCAGAGGCTGCCCAGAGAGGTGGTGGAGTCTCCTTCTCTGGAGACATTCCAAACCCGCCTGGAAACGTTCCTGTGGGACCTGATCTGGGTGGACCTGCTCTGGCAGGGGGTTGGACTGGATGATCTCCAGAGGTACCTTCCAACCCCACATCATTCTGTGATTCTGTGGGGTATCCCCCAAGCCCTTCGGTCCCAGCTCCACTGCCTGACCACTCTGTCCCCTCCCCAGCCCTCATGTCACCTCACCACGCCAGACAGGACCCCGCTGGCTTCCCAGCTCTCTAAAGCGCCCTAAAAATAAGGGAACCAGCACATACCAACAGTGCTGGGGAGGTGATGAAGGAGTTGAACTTCACTGGCCCTGACCCGGCTGACAAACTCATCCTTTGAGCTCAGGGAGGGAGACACAGTTGAGCCCTTTCCTACCAGAGGTATTAAAGTAATCGTCTTCTTAATATTTTCTGCACTGAACACGCATTTTTGCAATCTTAAAAGTTTCTTTGGATGCAAGGAATATTTGATTGTATAAGTAACCAGTTCTACCTCAGAGGATACAGAATACAGAAATTCAACAAGGGCAAGTGTAGGGTGCTGCACCTGGGGAGGAATGACCCTCTGCACCAGGACAGGTTGGGGATGACCTGCTGGAGAGCAGCTCTGCAGAGAGGGACCTGGGAATCCTGGTGGACAAGCTGCCCATGAGCCAGCAATGTGCCCTTGTAGCCAAGAAGGCCAATGGCATCCTGGGCGACATCAAGAAGAGCGTGGTCAGTAGGTTGAGGGAGGCCATCCTTCTCCTCTGCCCTGCTGAGGCCACGTTTGGAGCACTGTGTCCAGTCCTGGGATCCTTGGTTCAAGAAGGACAGGGAACTGCTGGAGAAAAATTCTAACAACCTGTACCGAGGTGTGTGTTTAGTGAAACCCGTATCAAATAATTCAGCAAGTGGACAGGGAGTGGAAAAACATAAGCCAGTGTCTCCCTTCAATGCCCTAAGACAGGATGATTAAACTTTAACAATCACTTCAAAAGCTCAAACGAGACCCAGAAACCAAAACATTGTGACACATCACACGGATTTTAATACCACACGTCTTCATAAACTGTTCTCTGAGTTGAAGTACAAAGTGCCAAATACCAGCTTTCACAGCATGAAGCTCATAAAGTTTTCCATAAAGTTTCACGAGCAGCTTTTACTTACAAGGAGAAAAAAAAGATGTCGTTTGAGTTTGTTCTGGTATGCACCACACAGAGTGAGAAGTTCAACCAAGTACAGTCTTTTTCTTAGCTTTCACCTCAAAGAGGAACAAGTACCACAGGGGAAGTCGGATAGAATTTGGATCACTGGACACATGCCTGGACAGTTTAATTAATACCTAATATTTTAAATGACATATTTGTATATGTCTTATATATCAAATGCCTTAGTCTTTTGTACCCTTAGACCAGACAGTATTACTCTGATGAGAAGTCAGGTCGTGTTTTCTACATGAAATCATAAAAGCTATTCTGATTATTCTTCTCATTCCCGACACTGTTTTGATGTTCTACCTTGGCCACTGCGAAACCACAGCGACCTTTCTGGTGCAAAGTTCAGAGCCAAGATAGGTATGTTTAAACAAAGCACAAACCAGCAACCTTCCAAGGGCTTATCAACCGACGACCAACCATCATTTAGAAGCTGCACTCTAATTTACCTCCTTGCAGCGAGTGGGAATCCCAGCTGGGCTTCTGTTTCATGGAATCACAGAATTGTCTGGGTTGGAATGGACCTTTCAGATCATCGAGTCCAACCATCAACCTAACTGATAAAAACCATCACTAACCCATGTCTCTAAGCACTATGTCAACCCGGCTTTTAAAGACCTCCAGGGATGGTGCCTCAACCACTGCCCTGGGCAGCCCATTCCAATGTGCAATAACCCCTTCAGTGTCAAAAGTTTTCCTAATCTCCAATCTGAACCCCCCCTGGAGCAACTTGAGGCCATTTCCTCTTGTCCCATGGCCTGTTCCTTGGGAGAAGAGACCGACCCCCCCTGGCTACACCCTCCTTTCAGGGAGTTGGAGAGAGCGAGAAGGTCTCCCCTCAGCCTCCTTTTCTCCAGGCTGAACACCCCCAGCTCCCTCAGCCTCTCCTCACAAGACTTGTGCTCCAGACCCCTCATCACCATTGTTGCCCTGAGTTACCCTGCCCAGTTTCATTCCATGAGGCTGCACCACGCAGAGGACGCGGGGAAGGCAGGTTCTTCAGAGCTCGCTACGAGAAGTCCAACTTCCCCATCACGCAGAGCACATGCATCCCAAGGACCTCTTGGACAGCACTTACCAGGGCTTTGCTGCTCGGTACCTGGGGCTCCTGGTCACTGCTCCAAGCCTCTTGTTTGGATCTGGGATCGCAGACTCATAACCCCAGCTCTCACCACGACTATTACGTGGCTCCTTGGGCCACTGCGAGCCCTACAAGAACTTTCTGCTGTATTTGGACGGTTAAAATCTAACTGTGCCCTCTCTTAAACCAGGGGCAAAGCTCCCTGATACCTCTTGGTATAGTGTCCTCCTGCATCTTGCTGTTGTGTTTTATTAAAGGCAGAGAATTTCTGACAGAGGGAATATTTCATCAGTGGCCTTCATTGTTTTTAGCTGGTTTCTATGTAATTGTCAGAACAGTAGTTGGCGGGACTCAAGTGGCCTTGAGTCCTGCCAACTACTGTTCTGACAATTACATAGAAATCAGCTAAAAACAATCAACTGATAACAAAGAATAAAAATTAAACAATGTGCATTATCACTAAACATTGAGCAAACAACCCCTTCACACATCCTTTTAAGTATTTTCCTGGTTTTCAAACCACCTGAGTTCCCTAAGACCCAGTACCAGCCGTCTGGGTGGCTCAGGACCGGTGGAGAGGAAGAAGAGACAGTCAGAGCAGCGGTGGGTTGAAGATCTGTACGGGTGCTAAACCAAGCAAAACACATCAACATTTCTGCTGCAGTTTGGCACCGAGTATGTGTGATAAGATATTAATTTATTTGCTGAAGACAGCATTTTTCTTGTTGCTTTCTCATGTGTACCTTTGCCCATATTTTTAAGCATGTTAAAAACATTCATGTTTGCTCCTCATAGAATCATAGAATCATAGAATGGTTAGGGTTGGAAGGGACCTCAAAGATCATCTAGTTCCAACCCCCCTGCCATGGGCAGGGACACCTCCCACTAGATCAGGTTGCTCAAGGCCCCATCCAGCCTGGCCTTGAACACTTCCAGGGATGGGGCAGCCACAACCTCCCTGGGCAACCTGTTCCAGTGTCTCACCACC
>QJSC01019146.1:1235290-1293604 GCA_003697955.1 Calidris pygmaea
CCAGTTTGGGTGTTTGCTCTCTTATTATCGCGCAGCTCTTGCACAGCTTGGGAATGCTGATGAAGAAGGAAAGGAGCTAGAAAAAAAGCAGGGGAAAAAAATCCCACAGAAAAGTTACAGTGTTTCAGAAAGTTTTGTTTGTTTGTTTTTAATAGGACAAAAAAAAAAAAAGTAATCGGTGGTTTGTCATTCCCCCTCCCTCCATCCACCATGAGAACAACATTCCCAACCTCTCTGGCTGCAGAAGCGGGAACGCTGGGGACGCAGGGCAGGAGGGACAGGTGAATCAGGACCACGGGGCTGAGATCCCACTCAAGGAAAATGGGAGAGACGGGACTGGGGTCCCAACTGAGAGTGGCACAGGGGAAAGGCAGAGAGGTGTCCTTTAAAATCTTAATTTAACGAGCTAAACGGCAAACATGAACGGCTTGGAAAGCCGTAACACCGCCAGGGGTAGAACTCAGGCAACCTAACTGTGGGAGTGCCCTGCTCTACACAGTTTTAACATACACTTTTATGCAATTAAGGAAATGAGACTGCTTTTCACATTTATATCCACACACACACTCCCTTAATCCCACATCAGAATAATTTGGGAGACAAGTAGGACACGGAGGGGTCCCCAGGGCTGAGCTCACACCTCTGGGGGTGAAGAGTAACTGCAGCTTAGAGTCCCATCTCCAGGCAGCCCCGCGATAAAAAGGGGGGATCCGTCCCAACAGTCTGCAGCTACACGGGTCCTCACCCAGAAATTATCCCAAGGAGCAGGGAAAGCGGTTTTTATCTTGCCCCTCCTCCGTGGGGAGTTTGAGGAGAGGCAGGAGAGGTAAAAACATCAAAAGTGATAATAGAGAAGGTGGGGGGGGGGTTGTGATTTCTTGTAAAAATGCAGGTTATTTTGCACTCAGTAGTAAACAACCAGATGTGCAGCGCCCTTACACCCGCAGCTAAGACGGCACCAGGACTTAAAGCGGGGTCGATAAATAACATTAGTTACGGAGAAGGAAGCACCTCAATGAAAAGAGGGGCATGGCTTTGTGGTAGGCTGAACTCCTCAGCTCAGCGCTCCCATTTGCCGTGGGCTCTTGGGGTGACATGTCATGGAGCAGCAGTTATCTCCCGTCCAGGCTGACTCACTGCACTTCCTCTTATCTTCTTTTAAATCCGACTCTGGCCGCCGTGATCAGGCACGCTCTGCCCCGGGGAGGCACGGCAACAGCGTGCCAGCTCCGATACCTCCCCGCTTCCAGCCGCTGCCTCTTCCTCAGCATCAATAAAACTCCCGCCTTCGTCAACGGGACCTTCGTTGACAGTCGCAGCGAGGAAGAGCCAAGACTAAGACAGAAGTCCCCGTTCCACACCGCAGCCTCCCTGGCCAGGGCTGTGGAGAAGCCGGCGTCAAACACAGGCTGCAAGGCGCTGGGAGGTCCCCAGCCTAAAGGGAAAGCTGGCTCCTTTGCCCACTAGTATTTTCACATTTTAAGCAAAATGAGAAAGGTTTTCCCGCGTTTATCTTGTCCCTACGGGCACCTTCCCCCTGTTCATCTCATTAAAAAAAAAAAAAACCAAACCAAAAATCCCAACCAACCACACAATAACGCAAAGGACCGAGCAAAGCACAGAGCGGCTCAGTGCAAAGGGCTTCTGTCAAAAGCCGTTCCCCGCGTCCCACCAACAGCCCGAGCCCAAGGACCGCGGGGTCCGGCTCCCCCTGCAGCGGCGGGACCCGCACACGCTGCGGGAGCGGGGCCGGCACCGGCCGGGGAGCGGGGGACGGACCGGCCCGGGACGGAGCGGGTTCGGGAACGACGTGGGTCCGGCACCAAACGGGTGCAGGTTGGGGAGCGGTGCGGGGCCGGCACCGACCGGGAGAGGGCTCGGGAACGGCGCGGGTCCGGCACCGACGGGGTGCGGGTTCGGGAGCGGTGCGGGTTCGGCACTGACGGGGTCCGCGTTCGGGAGCGGTGCGGGTTCGGCACCGACGGGGTGCGGGTTCGGGAGCGGTTTGGGTCCAGCGCCGACGGGGTGCGGGTTCGGGAGCGGTGCGGGTTCGGCACCGACGGGGTGCGGGTTCGGCACCGACTGGCTGCGGGTCGGGGAGCGGTGCGGGTCTGGTAGCGACCAGGAGCGGGTCCGGCAGCGGCCGGGGACGGAGCAAGTTCGGGAGCGGCGCGGGTCCGGTACCGGCCGGGTGCGGGCTGGGGAGCGGCGCGGGTTCGGCACCAGCCGGGAGAGGGTCCGGTACCGGTCGGGTGCGGGTTGGGGAGCGGTGCGGGTTCGCCACCGGCCGGGAGAGGGCTCGGGAACGGCGCGGGTCCGGCACCGGGCGGGGAGCGGGATCCGGAGCGGCCGGGGACGAAGCGGGTTCGGGAGCGACGGGGTGCGGGTCCGGCACCGACGGGGTGCGGGTTCGGGAGCGGTGCGGATCCAGCACCGACGGGGTGCGGATTCGGGAGCGGATGGTTCGGGACCGGCCGGGTGCGGGAACGGAGCGGAGTCGGCACCGAGCGGGTGCGGGTTGGGGAGCGGCGCGGGTCTGGTAGCGACCGGGAGCGGGTCCGGCAGTGGCCGGGGACGGAGAGGGTTGGGGAGCGGTGCGGGTCCAGCACCGACCGGGTGCGGGTTGGGGAGCGGTGCGCGTCGGGCACCGGCCGGGAGAGGGCTCGGGAACGGCGCGGGTCCGGCACCGGGCGGGGAGCGGGATTCGGAGCGGCCGGGGACGAAGCGGGTTCGGCAGCGGCGCGGGTTCGGCAGCGGCGGGGTGCGGGTTCGGGAGCGGTGCGGGTCCAGCACCGACGGGGTGCGGGTTGGGGAGCGGTGCGGGTCCGGCACCGACGGGGTGCGGGTTCGGGAGCGGATGGTTCGGCACCGACCGGGTGCGGGTTGGGGAGCGGCGCGGGTTTGGCACCGACCGGGTGCGGGTTGGGGAGCGGTGCGGGTCCAGCACCGACGGGGTGCGGGTTGGGGAGCGGCGCGGGTTCGGCACCGGCCGGGAGCGGGTCCGGCACCCACCGGGGACCGAGCGGGTTGGGGAGCGGCCGGGTGCGGGAACGGCGCGGGTCCGGCACCGACCACTCACTCAGCGCCCACGGGGCTGTTCTCGCCTACGAACTACGAGCCGGCGCCTCGCCTCTCTCCGCGGCCCGGCGGGACTCCCGGGAAGGAAAACCCCTTCAGGAGGACGCGGGACCAAGTGCGGGGCGGGGGAACCCCTACCAGCCCCCGGGAGAGGGCGGGGGGGGGGAGAGAGGGGACACCCCCGTGTCCCCGCGGCGGCGGCCTGGTGCGCACCCCGCGGCTGGAGCCGCCCCCGCTCCGCGGAGCCCGAGCGCACCTGCCGCCCGGCCCGGCCCGGCCTCCCCCCGCCCCCGCCGCCTCCTCCACTCACCCGCCGGGGGTGTCTCCGCCGCCGCCGCTGGGGTGGTAGGCGGTGAGGACGACGCCGCGGGAGCCGGAGCGCCAGCTCATGGCGTCCTCCTCATCCCTCCTTTCCCGGGGAAAGGCCGAGTAGGAGCGGAGCTGGGGCGGCCCCGGCCCGCGGCCCGGCGCGGCCCAACCTCCCCCGCCGGCGGCAACGGGGCAGGGCCCGGTGACGGCAGCGCTTCCTGAGGGCCCCGCCGCCTCCCTCCCACCGGCCCGGCCGGGCTCCTCCTCCCCCGCCTCGGGAACCCGGGGCCGGGGGGGGTTCTGGCCGCCCTTGCCGCCCAACCGGAGACACCCCCCCCCGGGACCGGCATCCACAGCCCGTGCGGTGGTCAAAAAGCAGCGTTTTCCGGCCAGGCTGGAGATGGGTTTTAAGGGATTGCAAAGGGCTGGAGGGACGGTGGGGCCCTGGGGGGGGGTCGCCGGGGGGGGGGGTCCGGTCCCCGCTCCCTCGGAGAGGGAGGTAATGGTAAGGAAATGGAAAGGAAAACCGGGAATGGCTTGGGTGTCTGCTTTGTACATTGTCCCTTTCGCTGAATCACATTCTTCTCCGGTTGGTTTAACTCTTCGCACACACAAAAAAATTGGTGTTATTTTTTAATTATAGAATCATCCAATGGTTTGGGTTGGAAGGGACCTTCAAGATCATCCAGTTCCAACCCCCTGCCCTGGGCAGGGACACCTCCCACCAGACCAGGTTGCTCCAAGCCCCATCCAGCCTGGCCTTGAACCCCTCCAGGGGTTCACCTTCCCCTTCTGTCCTCGCCCGACACTCCCACCCGCTGCGCTGGCAGCCCAGAAAGCCAAGCACATCCTGGGCTGCATCAAGAGAAGCGTGGCCAGCAGGTCACGGGAGGTGATTCTGCCCCTCTGCTCTGTGCTCATCAGACCCACCTGGAGTGCCGTGTCCAGCTCTGGAGTCTTCAGCATCCTGAACGTGGACATGGACCTGTTGGAACAAGTCCAGAGGAGGCCATGAAGATGCTGCAAGGGCTGGAGCCCCTCTGCTGGGAGGACAGGCTGAGTTGGGGGGGTTCAGCCTGGAGAACAGGAGGCTCCAGGGAGACCTTAGAGCCCCTTCCAGTCCCTAAAGGGGCTCCAGGAGAGATGGGGAGGGACTCTTGATCAGGGAGGGGAGCCACAGGACAAGGGGGAATGGTTTTAAACTGAAAGAGGGGAGGTTTAGATTAGATACTAGAAAGAATTTCTTTGCTGTGAGGGTGGTGAGAGCCTGGCCCAGGTTGGCCAGAGAAGCTGTGGCTGCCCCATCCCTGGAGGGGTTCAAGGCCAGGCTGGATGGGGCTTGGAGCAACCTGGTCTGGTGGGAGGTGTCCCTGCCCAGGGCAGGAGGTTGGGACTGGATGGTCTTTAAGGCCCCTTCCAACCCAAACCATTCGATGAGTCTATGTTCTGGAGCATGCAGGTATCGTGTTCTGAACCTTCACTTATTTAAACCACCCCACACCTAGATCTGAAAGCTGCATGTAGTCGCAGATGGACCACTGGACAACCCGTTTTTCTCTGCACTGTTTTCCAGCAGAGACAGCACAGAAATCCCGACCTCCGCTCGCTGGGAAGTTGCTCCCAGCGGAGAAGCGAACAGGAAGAACTTCCCGTCGTGTCCGAGAAAGATCACTTTGTCCCTCGGAGTCCTCGGTGCTCCCAGCTGGTGAATTTTGTCGTGGGGATAAGCGGATAATTGTATCCAGTGGTTTTCCTCTGAAAAGGCTGGCTGCCTGTAGAATGCCAAATGGGACGTCCCCGATTCCTTTAGAAAGGGTAACGTCACCATGAAATTTTGAGAAGAGTCCCAGCATCGCAAGCACAGGAAAACTTGGCTGATGTTCAACAGCGACGGTTACGGAGGTGCCTTTTTGCTTTTTACACCACTAAAGGTCAACTGCTGCCTTAGTTTTTAAGTTCATACAAAGAATTGAGGGCAGGGGTGGGTTATTCCAAAGCCTGCCTCTTCTGTGGCTTCTGTGAGGTATTTTATCTGTAGGCAACTGGCGAAGGTGTTTTGCAAAAAAAAAATATGTTTTCAATTGTGAATTCTTAATCAAAACTTTCATACCAAATTTTTAAATGAAGTTGTGCCCAAAGGGCAAAAATTGACTTCTCACGCAGAGACACAAACAAGGCTCAGCTGGTGTCACTGGTCACTTCAGAAGCACATCAGCGTGAGACGAGCATCCTGCTGACGTACGTCACCGCACCCACGCCCTGCTGCCTTCGGCTCTTTCCTTAAATGCAGGTGTCAGGGGTCACACAGCCGCTGCAGAACGCCACACCATCTTCCTGAAGGACCCAACCTTCTTCTTTTAAACTAAGTTCAAGAAAACTACAAATGTAAATACCAGCGTCCTTAGGACCTGGCCATTTCTTAAACCTCAGCTAATTGGCTGCAGGCCAAATGCCCCACTTAACTATAAAACGTCCTTTAAAGAACAGCTAAAAAAATAACGGAAAGAAAAGTAAAAACATTAAAAGCATTCTGTGCTTAATGAGTGCTTTCCAAAGCCCTTTGCCCAAACGAAATAGATATGAGGTGCTATAAGAACAAAAATATAAACCACTTTTTCTTTGATAAGCATCTTAAAACACACGGCGATTAAGGCCTGGGGTAACACGCCGCACCGCCGCCGGAAAAAGAAGACTGGAGAAACGAGATGTAGGCAACGTGGTGTCCCCAGGGACGGCGCAAGGAGAATTGTTCTGCCCATGGAGAAGGGGAAGGACCGGCCTTGGTCACGGCGGGGGGAGATAAGGAACGGCAAAACCCAGAATGAGTTTATACCAGTCAACAGGAGAATAAGAAAGGTTTTGTATCACGTGGAGAGTGGGAAAAGGAGCTAGAAAGAAATAAGTTCTACCAATAAATGAGAAGAGGGATTAAATTACTGATAAAACCACCAGAGATACTGATTCCCTTCTTAAATCTGTCTTTAATATGACGCATTTCACACGTGGAAGTGGATTTAGGAGCTTACGTCTAGGCACACTTTTTCCTTTACTACCATTGACAACTTGATGGGATCAATCCCCGTCCTGTTACGGCCGCGTGACACCGGCAGAGTTTTCTGCGATGAAGTTATTCCCCACTTCCCATGGTGCCAGCTGGACAATTTTGACCTCCGGATGTATTATTGCTGTAACCTGCCATGAACATCACCACTCTTCTTCGTGTATCTTCTGCCTAAACCAATTTATAGTCAGTAATTTCTGAATCTGCAGTTAATAGTCATGTTCTTAACAAGATAGAGGAATGCTTATTTCAAAGTGAGGTTGGTTCGTAACCAACTGGGTAAGAATGGAGATACCGTTGAGAAAGACTGATTTGAAATCTTCTATCTTGCTACAGAACCCAAGGCTCCTTCAAAGAGTTTAAATGTTTAGACAAAGACGTCAGGCAGGGCCTTTACACTTAATATACTCAGTCACCGGAGCCAAGCAGATCACGCAGGGTTCTCCTGCTTTAGTGCTCCCCTTCCCCAGGAATTGCTAAACAGAGAATTTCTCAGCTGTTTTCTCATCCTCCGGCGCTGCTTTACAGATTTAAATACACACGTGTTCAACACGTGCTTTTGATTCCTCACTCCAGAGCGATTTTTTTTCCTCTTTAAAGCTGTCCCAATTAATAATAATAACCCCACTGGTTTTCCTATTTTGTATAAATACATGGTTATATATTTTCTGTGGGTGACGGGTGATTTTTCACATTCACGTTCCTGACGATGCGTCACTTAGCAGCAGGTAAAAATGCGATCCCCTGAGAAGCACTGGCTTGAGGAAGGAGCACCAGCTGAGCGCACAGATTCCAATCCACAGGCTGACTTCTGTGGCAGCAGATGGAGTTATCCCTGCTGAGGTCCAGAGATCCCTCTGGAACCAAAGCCGGAGGGTTCAGACAACCAACGCAGCGCTGCAGTGGAAGCACAACTGTACTCCAGGGTTTTTAAACTCTATTTTTCGTATCGTTTCATCCTTTCCCTAGCATTATCTCCGGCAAAATTTGTTCAGAGGGGGTTTAAAGTGAGCAGGAAATGCCTCATCAGCTCACTCACTCAATTCACATTTGAATAAGCTGGCGGCACTTCCATTGCCCAAATTATGTTTCCAGGGTTCCAGCTGAACTAGCCAAAAAAAGACATGAAATTGAAAGTTGTTTGTATCTTCTGAGATGAAATCTAACCCGGATTAAGCTTCACACTTCATATATTGCTGCCCTGTACTACATAAAGAACCACATATGTGAATAGTGTTCTGCAGCCGTTAATAACCAATGCTGGGAATAATATAAAAAAAAAGAATATTACAGGTTACATACTCAGGGTATGATTTCTGTTCCTTAACCCTTGATGCCTAAACCCACACAAGTGATTTTACTCTCCATTGAAAGTCCGTTAAAGAAACAGGGTAAAATCCTCTGCCCTATACTACCCCTTCAGGACATAAATCATACTCTAGAATTGTTTATTTATTTCCACTGACTAGACAATTTGACTACATGAGTAGATCACATGCAGACATCCACATCTGTCAGATAAGCTCCACCTTTAATGCTCTCATGCTGCCCTTGAGAATGTGAAAGGTGGGACAGTTCGGGACAGAGCACACCACACGGGCATACACAGCTCGGAGCACTCAGTGCTCTGAAATTACTGAATTAATTTACTGGGAACAGTTCTGGGCTCCCTGGTTCAAGAAGGACAGGGAGAGGGCCCCTGGACCCTGGAGAGGGCACAGCAGAGGGCTACAAAGATGATGAGGGGACTAGAACATCTCTCTGATGAGGAAAGGCTGAGGGACTTGGGTCTTTTCAGTCTGGAGAAGAGAAGGCTGAGGGGGGATCTGATCAACGCCTATAAATACTGAAAGGGTGGGTGTCAGGAGGATGGGGCTGGTCTTTTTTCAGTGGTGCCCAGGGACAGGACAAGAGGGAATGGGCACAACCTGGAACATAAGAAGTTCCATCTAAACATGAGGAGGAACTTCTTTCCCGTGAGGGTGGCAGAGCCCTGGGAGAGGCTGCCCAGAGAGGTGGTGGAGTCTCCTTCTCTGGAGACATTCCAAACCCACCTGGACACGTTCCTGTGGGACCTGCTCTGGGTGGACCTGCTCTGGCAGGGGGTTGGACTGGATGATCTCCAGAGGTCCCTTCCAACCCCGTATCATTCTGGGATTCTGTGAAAGTATTGTTGTGTAGGCGGTATTTCAGATCAGCTTCCATATCCCTGAGTATCACAGATGGGGATGAAATCACACGCTGGTAACATGTTCCCATTGGGAACATTTTCTCTGGTCCGGTCCCACCAGCTAATGTGTATCCTACGTTCAAATCTTCATAGGATTTTCTCATGGAAAAAATGATAGTCCTATACTATCAGGAGGCAGATCGATAGCAGGGGAATTTAGAAAGGAAGGCACAATTGGCACAGAAGCAACTGCAAGGATGTGGCCACAGGTAAGAGAACTGACACCCTCCCGGCTTTCTGGAAGTTTTCACCTTCTCCCTCACTGCTCTCCACGGAGATATTGGAACGGCTGATTTGTTTCCCATAGCAAAAAGAAAAGAAGAAAAGAAGAAAAGGGAGGGACGCTTCTTACGTTCCTCTCACTTTTCTTGCAAGTTGCTCTAAAATGTCTCTGGTGCACTCTGGTGGCTGCTGTGGTAACTCCTAATTCGATGACTTTGCAAAAAGCGAAACAGTAATTACCAGTGCTGGTTTTGAGATGATCCATACGAAGACTACTGAGCACAGGAATTTATGCCGGTGCATCCAGTTAGACTATTTTCTTGAATGTACCCCCCTGGAGAAATTCGGATCTCACCTATGGCAGCCCATCTGCTTACCGTGCACAAATCACGGTGAGGGCTGAGCGGTTGAGGTTCTCATCTCATCTGCTTTACGTTTTAGCTCCTGGTCAGACAGCTGCTGAATTTTACCCAGAGGTATATCGGTTTCAGTAGTGAGAATATATCCCCGTTTATTCCTAGTGTGACCTTGCACAAACCCTCATATCAACTCTTGCTGCCCTTTCCCTGTCCATGTAACAGGGACTAATAATATCTAGCTCTTTATGAGATTATTCACCATATGTTCAACTACATTGAAAGGTACCAAAAAAATTGCCTCCTGTTACATCATTATGTTTACTTTCCTTTGGATTTAACAGGGATAAAATGGCCTGGATTTCTGTCTTCACAAGCACTGAGAACAGATGATACTATGATTCCACCCAGCATTTGGGGTGTAACTGAGTGGATGAACTGACCGGCTGAAGTTTAGAACCATAGAATCATAGAATTGCTGAGGTTGGAAGAGACCTTTCAGATCATCAAGTCCAACCAGCAACCCAACACTGACAAAAACCATCACTAACCCATGTCTCTCACCAGCTGTCTGCCTGGCTTTTAAATACCTCCAGGGATGGTGACTCCACCAAATAGAATCATAGAATTGTCTGGGTTGAAAGGGACCTTTAAGATCATCGAGTCCAACCACCAACCTAACTCTGACAAAAACCATCACTAACCCATGTCTCTAAGCACTATGTCAACCCGGCTTTTAAATCCCTCCAGGGATGGTGCCTCAACCACTGCCCTGGGCAGCCCATTCCAAGGCTTCACAACCCTTTCAGTGAAGAAATTGTTCCTAATCTCCAATCTGAACCTCCCCTGGGGCAACTTGAGGCCGTTTCCTCTTGTCCCATGGCCTGTTCCTTGGGAGAAGAGACCGACCCCCCCTGGCTACACCCTCCTTTCAGGGAGTTGGAGAGAGCGAGAAGGTCTCCCCTCAGCCTCCTTGTCTCCAGGCTGAACACCCCCAGCTCCCTCAGCCGCTCCTCACCAGACTTGTGCTCCAGACCCCTCACCAGCTCCGTTGCCCTTTGTTTTCTCAAGTGAGATGGAGCTGGTGCTGGCAAGTGTGGAGAAGATGCTTGAAAACACACATGTGACTTGCTGCTGTAAAATGCAGGCTGTAACCATCACCGAGGTTCAGGGTCTGGGTCAGCCACCCCCCATCCTGCTTTAGATCAGGTTTGAGGAGAGGCTGGGGCAGCTTTTTCACTCCACATCTGCTGGGAAGCTGAAACAATGCTCTCTCCTGCACATGTTCTCTAAGTCGGTCGTGGGAGCTCATCTCTTCATTACCCTTCTAATTTCGCCGTCGGCTGCAGATTTGATCACAGCTGAATCGGTGGCACAGAAACATCTGGTGAAGTAAAACATCCAGCAGCCATGAAGGAGAAGAGTTTCTTCTGACTTTAGTCACTCAGGAAAGCTCAGGAAAATTGTGACACGATCCCAAACCGAGCCAGCCAGAGCTATCCAGAAATGTCACTCTGAGTCGAGAAGAAATGGTTCAGAACAAAGCAAGGAACAATTGCATGAGTCACGGGCTGCCAGAAAGAAAACCACTTCTCTGTAAAGGCTTTGGAACTGAAGATTACCCAGTAAAACGTCAAGTTAACACAAAGCAAAAGATTCTTAGTTCTTTCTTACTGACAAAAACACCCATTTTGCATCATTCTCTTTCATCCAAAACAAATTTTAAGAAATTGTTTCCTTCTCTCCCATTTTACACAATGCAATTGAATTCAGCCACCCTTAGTATGGAATATTTCAAGTTGTCAATATTATTTTTGCTATTTGGAATTGAAAAAAATCTCCTGAATTCAGTATGAATGTAAAAAACTCAGAATTGCATTTTCCAGAAATTTAACTAAAATCCAAAAGGAGGGCACCATACTTCAACCACATGTGAAATCCTGACTACAGGTTGAGAAATATATTCATGGGACAGCATCTCTTAAATCTGTGTCTGTAAGAATCAGAGACAAACCAGAAAGGAGGAATTGAAGCATTCTTACTTGCCTTCCCTTTTTCATCAGCTTTCCAGGCTTGTTTCTTTTATCATTGCAGTCCGTTAAAAATCATCAATTAACACAACCAAAATTTTCTCTCTGTCTTTTGCATAAAATAGCTTTGATAGCGACACTTAGCACTTGTAATTTTGAATTAAATTTTAATGCAATGTTTGAGATTGGAAGCTATTTTCCAATAGCATTATTGTAATAAGGACAGGCCAAATTTTGAACAAAGAAATTCACAAATATAAACTGTAGGAAAAAAAAAACTGATTGTTTATTTTTGATAGTACTTCCACTGCTTTTTATTTGCTCTTTGTAACTATTCAAAAGTACCTCTCATGAATACCATCTATAAGGATAATGAACGTGAATACTTGTGCAAGAAATTTGCACAAGAAATAAATATTTGAGTGTTTATTTGGTTCTTTGTGATTGAAAGCAGCCAGAAAAAATCCCAGCTCTCTTATAGCTGTGCTATAGTACCATGGACCCAGCAATAACTATAAAGTGCATGAGTATTTCTAGACTGATGCACAGCCACACACTCTAGTCACAAATAATTTTAAAGAAAGCATCAAATTTGTAGCCTCTGAGGCCGGAGTCCTCTCAGGGTAAATTTGTGACAGTCACAAATGACTACATTTCATAAATCACTGCTGTAGCTAATTTGCTCGTCTCTGTCTGCAGAGAAATCGCGACAGACGGGTCTGTAAAGCAAAGTTCAGCAAGAGCTGGAGAAACACAAGGCAGGAACGTACCACCCAGCGCCGCGTATCCTGGAAGCACTCGCCGGTGTTACAGAAGGCTAAACTGGAAAGTCTGCCTACATCAGGACATCATCTGTGTCGTTTCTGCCAGGAAAACCTAACGTTTGCAGTTCATTTGGAAGCTATTCACTCACACACACACAAAATGGTATTTAAGTTATAGCAGTCAGATTGACTTTGATTTAATATGGTATCTTACTATTTAATAACTCACGCTACGTACAATACTGCTCGCCATATGTCTAGCAAAAATAAAAAAAAAAAAAAAGAAAAAAGGAGGAGAAGTTGAAGTATCTTTAAAATAACCATGCATATGGGGAAAAGCAATGTAAAAGTATACATACACCTAACACATAAATATTATCAAATCATAGAATGGTTTGGATTGGAAGGGACCTTAAAGATCATCCAGTTCCAACCCCCTGCCCTGGGCAGGGACACCTCCCACCAGACCAGGTTGCTCCAAGCCCCATCCAGCCTGGCCTTGAACCCCTCCAGGGATGGGGCAGCCACAGCTTCTCTGGGCAACCTGGGCCAGGCTCTCACCACCCTCACACCAAAGAAGTTCTTCTTGAGATCTCATCTAAATCTCCCCTCTTTCAATATAAAACCATTCCCCCTTGTCCTATGGCTCCATCCCTGATCAAGAGTCCGTCCCCATCTCTCCTGTAGCCCCTTTAGGTACTGGAAGGCCCTTATAAGGTCTCCCTGGAGCCTTCTCTTCATAGAGGACATCTATGATCAAGTCTCCTGAGAAGCCACCTGCAGCCCTTGGCTACTGATCTCTCGGGTCAGGGAAGGAAGGTTACACCTTGGCACCAGAAAATCAGTGGAAAGGATGCTACACCAGCAGGGGCACGCACTGTCCTCAGGGACAGAAAGCAGCGCCCAGCAGTGGGGAACACCACCCCCTACAGGTTTTCATGTGTTTTTACTAAATAAAAAAAATCTAATTGCCAAAAGGCACTATAATCTGGTCACTAACGTTTCCATCTCAGAATTTACACGAGCCCATCCGTTATCATGGGATAAATCATGTAAAATAGGAAGGAATCACCAGCTTCTCTCTTCTCTCCCTCCTTCAGCACAAAGGGAAGTGCTGTCTCACTCTACACGCTGTGAATTTGTGTGTGCGAGAGACAGATGGAGGCAAAGAACAGAAGACCATGTTTTGCGTCAATGAAAAGTAACACTTTTTGAAAGGGCATGTCTTGTCCAGCCAGAGTATCATCTCTTTATCAATAATTGTGCATTTTAGCAATCTCTGTATAGTAAGCAGGTGGGAAAAACTCTTCTGTTTTTACCCCTTTTTGCAAACTAAATTTTTACCAAATTTACTAATCTTTTTTAAAAAAATACAAAATTTACAAAAATTTACTAAATCTTCCATTTAAAATAGAAATACAAGTAGTAAACACTTTCAGTAATTTAAGGTATTTCACAAATTCTCACTGAAGAGAACTCTTCTTGCACGTGAGTGTGCATCACAATGAAATTTGGTAGAAAACACTACCAAGAAGACACTTCTGATACCATCGGCTCTGCTGCTCCTGAGGGAATTTAGGATTTGTTTAATTTAACTTTGTTTTGGAACACTTTACAGAGGTACTCACGGGGATAACCATCTGTGAAAACCTTCATCTCCTTGCCACCTGCTGGGTGATGGATACAAAAGCTTCAACTTACACCCGAGTACCTCTGCTCCAGGAGAGTCTGCACTTTTCCTGGAATTCTAACAGATATTAACAAATATCATAAAATTACATTCCTCTCAGCTTGGCAGGTTGAGGGGGGATCAAGCAATAACCATATGAAAATTATAATGTTTGTGTTTTGCTTCTCTCTAATCTAGATTTAAGAGGACAAGGAACAAAAAAAGGGCATCAGCAGTGTGACAAAACCAGCACAGGCCACAACCAACCAACCAACCCTCAAATATTGTCCAAATCTTTTTTCTCCCTCATTGCCTGTATACGCAGACATAAAATGTCCAACGTTTTAATTGCCTAATTGACATCACCATAGATTTTCTTAGGTTCTATTCTTAGTAGGGACAGATAGGATAAATGTCGATACACAGACAAAAGCCAAGTTGATAAATTATACGGTACATGGAATGCAGAAGGGGATGCAGGGGGGGAACGCAGGGAGGGATGCAAGAGGGGGGATGAAGAAGGAGGAACGCAGAGAGGGGATGCAGGGGAGGATGTAGGAGGGGGATGCAGGGGGGGATACAGGGGAGGGATGCAGAGGAGACAGAATCATAGGATCACCTAGGTTGGAAGGGACCTCAAAGATCATCTAGTCCAACCATCAACCTAACTCTGACAAAAAAATAAATAAGAAATAAGAAATAAAAATTACTAAACCATATTCCTGAGGACCATGTCTACCCGTCTTTTGAACACCTCCAGGGATGGTGACTCCACCACTTCCCTGGGCAGCCTATTCCAATGCTTGATAACCCTTTTTGGTGAAGAAATGTTTCCTAATATCCAATCTAAACCTCCCCTGGCACAACTTGAGGCCATTTCCCCTTGTCCTATCACCTGTGACTTGGGAGATGAGACCGACCCCTGCTTCTCTACACCCCCCCTTCAGGTAGTTATAGAGCGCGAGAAGGTCTCCCCTCAGCCTCCTCTTCTCCAGACTGAACACCCCCAGCTCCCTCAGCCGCTCCTCACCAGACTTACTCTCCAGACCCCCCACCAGCTCCGTTGCCCTTCTCTGGATGCAGGAGGGTATGCAGGGGGTGGGACACGCAGTGGGGAATGAAGGGGAGATGCAGGGGGGGATACAGAGGGGGATACAGGGGGGGAATGCAGGAGGGGATGCAGGAGGGACAGGTACCAGGGTGGCTCCAACCAGGACTTCAGTGCCCCTTGCTCTGCCACCAGCCTGGTGCAGCTGGAGCTGGATGCTCCCCCAGCCAGTTCGGGCTTGCAAATTATCTTCTAAGGAATAAATAAATTCATACATTGTTTGCCCTCTCTTTGGGTTGTGGGTTTATAAAACATTTGTAATGTTTAAATTGCTCTCTCTGTGTGTTTTTCTTGTTCATTGGGGATAATTATAGGATGACCAAATACTTTCTGATTCTGGTTTTTTGTTTGCGTTTTTTGGTTTATTTTTGAGTT
Source organism: Calidris pygmaea (assembly GCA_003697955.1). Taxonomy (NCBI): domain Eukaryota; kingdom Metazoa; phylum Chordata; class Aves; order Charadriiformes; family Scolopacidae; genus Calidris; species Calidris pygmaea. The sequence continues at coordinate 1,250,493 of QJSC01019146.1, forward strand.
ATTTCAACATCATTCTTTGTATTACATGGGTCTTTTATGAAACAGCAATATGGTCAAAAACTTATACCACCCTTTCATTTGGGTAAAAAAAAAAATAGGCAGGAGAAGGGAACAGGAATCTGAAACTCCACATGGATTCATGGACTGTTCTTCCTCCCAGTGCTTCCACTGAAACGATGGGATAATTGGGTGCCAGCTCCCGCTCCCCTTCTCACTCAGGAAGATGTGTACAGCTCAGGAAGGGCACTTACCAACATCACCCAATAGCTGGAGCACTTCCCAAAAGAATTGGAAGAATTATGGAAAGGGAATTTCTCATTAAGGCCTCCTACACTTCAGTTTTGCCAGTTGGACTCTTCCAGAATGGGTAAAGAAAATGAAGAGCCTGGCATAAATAAATTCTATCAATATAAGCATACTTGTAACATTTAATACCTCTGCAGATATTTTGATGCCTGTAGCAGTATAAAGTGCTTTTCTACTGCAGCTGCTGTGGGGCTTTTACTAGTATTGTTACTACTGTTAATAAAAAAATCACATTTCTCAGGGACATAGGCCAGTTTTCAAGAGTGCAGAGGCCCACAAAACACTCACAAAATTGAGAAAAATTGATCTTCAGCTACAGAAGCTTCAGATACTTCAGGTATTGGTATTAGTTCTAGTTTTACCACAGAATCAGCCCAGATACCACGTGTCCATATGGTGTTTGTGGGGCTCCTGGCCATGAATAAACAGTTAAAGGGAACTGCCAAAATCATTCTTTTTGCTTTCCTTAGCCTGTTAGTTTCTTCCCTTCCGTTGCTTTGGGGCATCACTAAAAATTATGACAAAATTTCTACAAAAGATTATTGTTGTTCTAATAAAAGCAAATGCTCAGAAGAGCAGATTTCAAGCTGAAGATTTTTCTTTCTCCTAGCCCCAGTTTGAGAGTTATCTATTCGTGGAAACATCAGGTTCTACAACATTATCTATGCAAAGTGCATTTGATTACAGTAATAACAGGAAGGTATTTTCACAAGGAAATCAGCACAATGTCTAATGTGCACTGTAACGTTAGGCAGAAATACATATTACAATACATAACCATAACAGTTTGAAACCTCTAAGTGCTCCTAAAGTACCTGTTACATGGGCAAAACCCGAATGCTGGTTTTCCCCATAAGCAAGTACCTTGTTTTTTAGCTGCCAACAAGCTGTGAAATGGGAATAACTTTAGGACGTTGCCACATCCCGGCACCATGAACACCAGCCTCCAAGGACTTCACGCATCCCGCTTCCATCAGCGAATTCCCTGCTTTTAACCATTCCGTTTGGAATATTGTAGCTATTTTAAGTCACCCTAATTTCTCATTCTTTTGACTGCAGATTAGTATTTTAATGAAAAGGCGAATATTTTGAAGTGAAGTTTCATCACAGTTGCTGTGCAAGAACCTAGATGTCAAAGCCTAAGGACGCAGTACGCATATTATAAATTGTATTATTCAAGTTTAGGGACAGAAAATGCAGAAGTGTTGGAATAGTTGACTACATACCATACTTAAATTATAGGCATATAGCAAAATGAAGCAGAATACTGGGAATATACTTACAAATCTACCAATGGCACTTTCTGTATTATATTTAGTGTGTGTCAGGAAGTCTTTTACGCCATAAAAGCACATGGCAAAGTCTTTTGGTGTAACATACTCTTACGGAAGTAAACAATGTGCATAAATACTAAAATAAGTATTGACCTAAATTGTGCAGTCAGATCAGGTTTTCTGTTAAGAGGCCGATTGCCCCCAACATCCCAAGATAATAGAATGGAAGTTGTGTTTATGTTTAACCAACATTCAGATTTAAACTATATTAAATACTAATTCAGGGCTTAGTTGGGTATGCCTTGCCCATAGAAGTAATCCCAGCAATTTTACTTCCAGCTACCATAATTATAGGACCAATCGGAAAAAAAAAACCCACAAAAAAAAACCCCAAAGAGGGCAGAGAAGGTGGTCTGCAGGTGAACACTGGGACCTAAATTCATAAGCAGCAAACCTTGAAGGGGAAAAATAAAGTTATATCAATGAATAGTTCACTGTCAATGCCAGTACCAGAATGAAGGGGAATTAGCTATAACTACAATGAAAAAACTGGTTCAAACCAAACAGAAAGTGGTGGCATTTCACATAATGTGCAGATACGCGGCAGAATGGCTTTGCCACGGGATGTTGGGAAAGCTGAAAGCTGGCACAGATTCTCGGCAAGACCGGGCATGTTCGCAGGAAAGAAATCCATGGACTATTACTAAATACACAGCAAGAACATCTGGCTCGGGAATTGCCTGGCAGCAGCTGGCTGGAAGCTGCCAACAGCATCGGGAACGTCAGCCCTGCTTTAAAATTCTTTTGTGGGTGCCTTTTAAACACAGGTAATATCCCAGATAGATGGACTTTTGGTGCAACCCAGTAGAGCTACTTTTATGTTCAAACAGGCCATAATTTAAAATAATTCTGGTTCCTTGCAACAATTAAAGTAGTGTAAATATGTATGAATGACAAAAAATACAAATTCTGATTCAGTATGCAGGACAGTAGCAAAAGACTTTTATAATATTGCCTTATTTTAAAAATATTCTTTTTAAAAAATAACACACCCTGTTAACTGTGATTGAATTTCTCGAACTTTCTAAGGATACAATTTTCTGATTAGACTTAAAAGCGTCACCATTCGAGGAAATCTGGATCACATTTAACGTGCTGTGGTCACAAACAGTTCTCAGGAACTCAGTCCTGGATCTTGTGATGCAGAGGTTGGTCTGGTCCCACTTTGCAGAAACAAGAAGAAGTAATTCTTCAGTTCTAACCCCCGTAGCTGAAATATTTTAAACACAGAATAACACTGACAGTGCACTTATCTGCGGAACACAGGCCCCTTTCTAAATTGCAAGCCAAGTTTTTAGCTCATAGTGGATGTTCAGCGTTATCTTAATTCAGTGAATTATTTATTAGCAAACTAAACATGTATTTAAATTTTAATGGTGCATTTTAGTCAGGCGAAACTGTTGTATTTATGCCCTGATTGGAAATGTAAATATCAAAACTGCCAATGGACAAACAGAAAGACATCCCCCGCATCACTCCAAATCTCTGACTGCTCTTTTCAGTTAACACCTGTCAAATACATTTTGCTACAGCAAAAAGTACAACTATTAAGAACACCTCTGGACCGAAGACTTTCAAAAAAAAGACCTGTTCTCACAATAAAATGTCAGCCTGTATTATCAGCTCCTACGCCTTTCAAAGTATATTCACATGCATCCCCGGAACTCCTCATCCAGCTCATGGTGATGCACACACAGACTGTCCCAGGGGTCATTTGTTTTTGGGGCTGTGTTTGAGGCAGTGGGGCTGAAACCTAAGAATGCATTTTAAATCGACTGTATTTACATCAGACTAAACCAAGGTAGATTGTGGAAATGCAAGAAGCCTCCTGGAGAATGCTCAGAAGAACTCGTCTGTTTAAAGATGGTATTAAATACAGTTTACACAACAGGCCTTTAATATAAGCAGAGTATTCCATATTTTGCTTCCTTCCACTTCATCCTTAACCATGTGATCACTATTCACACATTCCACAGTCATAAAAATACCTGCAAAATTTAATTTTATCTATTATATTTTGCAATATTTTTATTTTCCCCCAACTATTCGCATTTGCAGGCAAAGTCTCATTATTGACCGCAGCTAATTCAAAAGAGCGCTGCAGAATCCAGTGATTTGCTAAGCTAATAATCTTCAAATGAATCTTAGCTAATACGAGAGTTTGCCCAAAGATCTTCTGAATTACAAATTAGTTACTTTCTACAGTGCCAGGTAACAGAGGGTGCAAAACAGGGGCCTCCTAGAGCCTTCATTCTTGTACTTACAGATATCTCCATTTTCAATTCAAAGGACTTCACCTGAAATTAAAGTATTTCATGGGATCCTTCAGTTCTGAGCTTCTGCTCTTGAAATGTACAGAATTATTTGCCTGACTTTCAATGGGACCCTTTTTTTCCCTCCCCTTTATCCATGTCTTCGTTTCACTGCGTTCCCAAGCCGGACTCAGAAAGAGGGACAGCTTTCAGGCTAAACTCTCCCGCTTCACAACAAGCAGCCATCGCTCTTTGCATCACCAACTCAAAAGGAGCGGGGTTTTTTAATAAAAAATACAAGTGTTTGGTCTTCTGCTTTCAAGGAATAGCAAGCCTTTTTTTTAATCTCCAATACCACCTGTATTCAATGCATATGAACACACCAGCACCTGTCAGTCAAACCAGTGCCTATGATGGGATCATGATCCAACTGTCTCCAAATCAGATTCTCACGGATGAGTTTCAGAACCCTAAGTTTCACCCAAGTGTCCCAACAATTTGAAGCTCAGGGAATTCTTGTACCAAATGTAATTTCACATCCCGAAAGCAGTAGCTGGCAGGAAATACAGAGATACCAGCCTGGTGTCCAATTCCAAGGCAGGATCTTCCAGCTCCAGGGGCTCCAAAAAGACTGGAGCTGGTGGTGAGTAGGACTAAGGAAGAGACCATTCCCCTGTGCTGGGCACTGGTGAGGCCCCACCTCGAGGGCTGGGTCCAGTTTTGGGGCCCTCACCACAAAAAAGACATTGAGGGGCTGGAGCGGGTCCAGAGAAGGGCAACGGAGCTGGTGAGGGGTCTGGAGCACAAGTCTGGTGAGGAGCGGCTGAGGGAGCTGGGGGTGTTCAGCCTGGAGACAAGGAGACTGAGGGGAGACCTTCTCGCTCTCTCCAACTCCCTGAAAGGAGGGGGTAGCCAGGGGGGGTCGGTCTCTTCTCCCAAGGAACAGGCCATGGGACAAGAGGAAATGGCCTCAAGTTGCACCAGGGGAGGTTTAGGATGGCTATTAGGACCTGTTTCTTCACTGAAAGGGTTGTCAAACATTGGAATGGGCTGCCCAGGGCAGTGGCGGAGTCCCCATCCCTGGAGGGATTTAAAAGCCAGGCAGACGTGGTGCTGAGGGACATGGGTCAGTGATGGTTTTGTCAGTGTTGATTGATGGTTGGATTTTATGATCTGAAAGGTCCCTTCCCACCCAGGAAATTCTATGATTCTAGGATTCTGAGAACTTCATGCTGGGTCTTCTGCCACAAGTGGCCGTGACATGCAGTGCATGCTCATTTTTTGATGTGCCCCAAATGCCTGTTTTTGTTTTTTTTTTTTTCCTCAGGACAAGTTTTGGATCCTGCTGTCCCACATGGCACACTCCTAACTACAGATCTAAAAATAAAGAGCTGGTGCAGAACAATGTTGGTTGGGTTCTCACATACTAAGTAAAGCAGATGCCAAAAGTAAACAAGACTATGTTATATGTAACAGGCGTTTACATTTAAGAGATGATTGTGATAAATACGTGTATTTACTGAAACATAAATTGGAATGACTGAGCTTGCAATGGTGAAAGCAGCAATCCACCACATTTTTTTCCACTAGATTTAGGAGGAAGCAGCTGCTGCCAGGTGGCAGCGTGATGCCACCAGTGGAACAAGAAGGATTACAGCATTCAAGTCATCTTAATCCTAGTGCAGAAGCATTAATAGAGGCTTTTCTTTCCTCACAAATGACTAATGGAGCCAACCTCAGCCACTGGCCTGAACTCCTGACTTCCCTAAGAAAAGCAGGTGCCGTGGTTTGCAGTGTGACAGATGAAGTCATGTTTGCTTTAGCAAAAATGTCACGAAGGATTTATCAGTCAGATGTAAACTGTGCAATGGATAGCAACACAAAGCCCAGAACATTAAAACGGTATCTCTGCATTAGCTCTAAATACATCTTGAAAGAAAACATAACACCCCATTCTGCACTTAAATCTACGGTATACAGGTCATCGTGATTTCCTCTTTATCAAACCGAAATGGATCGTATACTCTATTTCAATGTATTTTCATTAATCATCTATATTTTGATGTGTTTTACTCTTATTACTACTATTATGATAGCAGTCGTTTTAAAATTCTTTCCATTTTGTTTCAGCCAGATTTTATTGACCGCACTGGGTAAATCACTTTCCAGAAAGCCCAGGGCCACAGTGACCTGCGGGGGACAAAAGCTCAGGACAAAATTGCTGCTGCAGGTAGTTCAAAGGATTATCACACAGCCCAATCCCTAAACTTTATTAGAAATTGATCTCTTAACTGAATTAACTACCCACAGCAGGTTTTTATCCAAATTAAGTTTCCTTCTTAAGTTTGCCTAGAGGCAGATGGTAGTCTTTCAAGATTATTGGAGATGTAAACCATTCTAACTTATATATATAATTACTAATCAATAGCAGGTCTCTAGTTCATAGGGAACATGTGCTTTTTCTCTGATGATGGAATCTTTTGTCTCATTATGCCCAGGTCTAATTGTATTTACTGTCATAATAGCAAAATGTAGCATTTATCTAAGACGTTAATCTGTCGCAGACCACCAAATGTGGGACCATATGCTTCTCCACCACGAGGAGTGGAGAGGAAGGACCAAAAATTGTTTTAACAGAATTAAAAGTTCCTACAGGAAAAATACACAGGAGATCATTCCTCCTCTCACAGCCACCCTTTTGCCATAGCGATCCCAGGGGGTGAAGGTCCCACAGCTCACCTCTGGGGCAAAGACTCCATTTATGTCATCTGAGACAGAGGGAAACTGGCTCTAAAGGACCCTTCTCTGCTAGCTGCCAGATGTTATCATCACTCTGTCTTTATGCACGTGCATGTTCATCTCCAGCTCTGAGGAACCCAGACTGCACTGGATGCCTCCACCGAGAGGAGTCAATGGCCCATCTGGGAGCGAGAGGCTCCAACAGAGTCCTTTCCTCACAAAGGAAAGGGTAAGGCTTCTAAGGGACAAAATAACACACATCATTTTCTCTTTAAACAGTTAATGTCTTATTCGTGAACATCCCTGGAGGGGTTCAGGGCCAGGCTGGATGGGGCTTGGAGCAACCTGGTCTGGTGGGAGGTGTCCCTGCCCAGGGCAGGGGGTTGGAACTGGATGGTCTTTAAGGTCCCTTCCAACCCAAACCATTCTGTGATTCTATGATTCTGTAATAAATTGTATGGAGGAGTTTCATAGTTTTATTTCAAACAACAACAATACCAAGAACTTCCTATAAATTTATCAGTAAATAGTGTGTTTTTCTGATACTCAAGAACTACAAAACCACTCCTCCTACTGATTTTATCTGGCAAAATATTTGGCAGGAATCAGAGTTCTGATTCTGGAGTTCCTCTGCCAGTTGTACCACTTAATGAAATTACTGTTTTCTGCTTGATTTAATAGTGAGCACAGACTTGATTTAATAGTGAGCACCCACTAAAACAGTGGGGAGTTTTAAACATCATTATTTGACTCTCACACACACAGAGTTGAATGTTGGTTTGTGGCATTCAGAACTCCTGTGCCAAAGCCATTGTTCTAGTAATTTGAGTTCCTTCACAGAAGTTGTCATTTTTCCACAAATGCTTCTTTTGCCACGTTCATTCAGTTATGGGGTATTTTTAGCAATTAGTACTTGTTTAAAGTTGAATATAAATATCACATCTTACAATCAAGGTAAAATCTATCTGACCTTTCCACTTCAGAGATAGAAGAACCATATATTTATTTAAATTTCCCTTGTTTACATGATAAAATGATTCCTTTAATGAAAGGTTTTTTGGACTCCTTCCTTTACAAATTAAGTATCTGATGCAGCATGATCCACCAGGCTTGTGTTGAGCTTGCCTCCAAATGTCATTCTTGCCACTCTTTTTTTTCTTATATTCTACGTTTAGGTCTGGGTGGACATTTTTAATTAGTGTGCATTTCTTTTCTCTTAATTGTTTCTATGCTCCCTGGGAATAGTATTTTTTACAACTGCAATTATATACCGTTTTTTTAGAAAGTCACCAACTTCTTCCCATTGCATTGCTTGACTTACACATCAGTAATTCTACACAATGACTCCGTCTCTAATTACTCCATCTGATAATTATTCAAATTCCCACCGCTCAGTGGGACACACAGTGGCTAAGAGCCGTTCTGGGTTGCTGGCTTCTAGTAAGTAAAATGTACTTGCCTTTATTATTTTCTTGAGTGGATTTTTAAGTAATTTTCACTGTACTTCAAGCTCCTGCTTTAAATCTGACCTCCCAAAGCTGACTTCGTACAGCACCGTTTCTCATTTTGAGCTTTGTGCTGCAGAGAGGAAAATTCTTCAAGTGATGCAACCTCTCCCTCCAAGGGGAAGGCGATGGCCACACAGGCTTCTTTTTTTGGCCAGAGAATATGAAGGTGATTTTGAAAGCAGAAAGGAGGAATGAGGCTGATAAAAAATTATACTCATTACATGAGGGTGACACCTTTGCAGAGCTGATACAGAATCATTCAGGAAACCTTTTGAGTCAAAATGAGCTGAATTAACCACTTCAAATAGTCTGTCTTTACCAGCAGCATTTTGCAGAGTCCATGCCTTTTTTTCCATCCTATGTCACTTTAAAACAAAAATAAGAATTCAGGCTTCCACATCAGTGCTCCCCAAGTTTAAAACCTTAAGTACAGCCTCACCATCAGCTTCTCAGATGTTCAGTAACCTCTGAAGAAAAAGAGTTGGCAGTTCCACATAGATAACTGACAACTGTGCAACATCTTCAGTTGAAAAAATGAATGGATTTATCTAAAGACTGTATAAGGTATAAGCAAAAAGCCTACAAGAAAGGAGGGGGATGACAAGAAAGCTCTGTTTTAGAGGCCAAAAAGTGTAGGGACAAAATGAAAATTGCCAAAAGTCAATCTTAGCCGTGACAGTTGACAGGTCCTGAGACCCAGCAATATAAACTAAAATAAATGTATATATTCTTTGACAGTATAGAGAAAAAGAGAAATGAAATTGCAATTGCTACACAGCAGGAATGGAGCTGAGATCAAAAAATAACGTTGACATGGCCCCCCAAAACTTTGTGATTCAATCCTCTGTAAGGAGAATGACAGCAAAACCCAGAAAACTACTGAAAATGTGTGTGTAACACTACATGGCATGCAAGATACAAGCAAAGTTTTTAAGGTTTGGTAAAATTAGGCCAGGCAGGATAATCTCCTGCCCCAAATACTGAAACAATTCATCCAATAACTCAGTAGTAATTTAAAAAAAAAACCAAAGTATCAGCTCAAGTGATGCCCCATTACCAGAGAATGTCCACATAACAAATAGAAGTCAGAGAAAAACGGGCAACTTAAAACCTGTTACTCTGAGCTCCAGAGTTTGAAAGTCTTTTTAAGAGCTTCAAAGGAAAGGACGTTACGAGACAAAGAGGTGAATGGAAACCCAAATCATGATTTTACCAAGGTAAATACAGATTTTAGTAATAAAATAACTTGTATTAAAGACGGGGGGGGGGGGAGGGCTGCAGCAGATCTCACTCGCATGGCCTTCAGTATTGCATTTGATACTGCAACACAGGAGCAGCATTAACTACACACAGTGACACAAAGAAGAGACGGGGAACAGTGCAAGTTGGTAAACTGGGAAGGCTGAAAAGAGACAGCCATCACACCAAAAAGTGATTTGATGGATTGGGAGAAAGGGAGTTTTCCTGTTTTTTTTTTAATTATTTAATATTTTCATTCATAGCTTTGGCACAGAAAGAAAAATGTGAAATTTACTGTTAGTATGAAATTAGGGATATCAATTTAGAGAAAGTCCCGGGTATTATAGAGGGAAAATGGATGAATAAAAGGACTGAAAAAATAAAAATGAGACACAAGTGCACGTATTTAAGCAGCTTAACAACTTGATTTTATGCTATAAGCCAGAGGACTCATCAGTTTGAAATAACAGATATTAATTGGTCATAAGGCAACCATGAGACACAGTGTAGTACAGCAATAAAAAAAGGCAAATGCAGTCCCAGGCATATCTGGCTGTATCAGGCAAGACAGTAGAGGTTTAGTATCATCACAGACATCGATCAGACATAACTTGAAATTATAGTGTCCCTTCTGATCACTCATATTTTAAAAAAGATGTATTCAAACATGAACAATCACACCAGAAAGAGCAGAATCCACTCAGCATGAGCAACTATGAAGCAACAATAAAACTGCTGTTTGCGAGTACTCGTAAACATAAATATCATAAATACCTGGGGTGGGAAAATCCATTTAACAGACAATGTCGATACAAAACAAATGCGTAGAAACTTTCCACTGGCATCTGTAGGTTGAAAATTAGAGACCCATTTCTAACTATGAAGAGGAGCAAGGTTCCAGCACACTCATCAAGAAGCACAAACAATATAATCTTTAAAAAAACCTCAATATTTTTTGGATTAGAGACGGTTGCTTTTTTATAAGCCGCAAGGTAGTACTCAGCGAGCTGGGAAGTTCTTCCCAGCCCGGCATCCCTCTATGCTATGGGAGCACAGGGTGGAAGAAGCAACAGAAAGTAGCTACATTAAATATATATATAAAAAAATAATAAGTTTTTGTTACAGTTACATTCATCTTCTAAAAGAAGATGAACCCAAGAACTTCAGAAGTCAACGACGTCACTTCAGGTCTGTGTGTCCCAATATGTTAATTTAATTTTACAAATGAAACAAAATATTGCACAAGTACACATTTGGCTTTAAGGGGGGAGGAGGGGACCAAGCAGTGGCCCATGCAGACCATATCATGTAGATAAATGTTAGTTCAAGAGCACAAGGAGCCATAAAATACTACAGGACACTCAGTGAGACTCAGGGAGCACGATGGTTCCCTGGGGCGCTCCAAGAGGGACATGAAACTCCCGATTATCCCACTATGACAGCCAGGGATGCTGAACCAAGAGGTCCAGACTATTGTTTTTGTCCAGTTTTTGTAACAGCAACATCAGCAGCTTCAACCTCTAAGCAGGAGGAAGTCATGCTCCTTCCTCTGCTCCCTCATCCTCTCTGCTCCTTCCTCAAGCAAACCACGCACAGCCACATGCTGAGGTGTTGTGGTGACTGTACAGTGTCTTGTCCAAACTTCTTGGTCTTGGGCTCCTTTGAGAAAAACGTGCCAGGCCAGCTAGAAACATTCCTCAGGCAGGAGTCCATCCATCAGCCACATCTTCAACCGTGCAGACCCAGATCACGGATTTTTAAGAAGCAGATCCTTAAGTCCATGCTCATACCAAAGCCTGCACCGCCTGAGTGAGACCTCCTGGTGAGTGTAAAGATGTTGGATGAAGGAAGATGTGACCAACCACATCAGCAGAAGTTTTTTTATTTGCTGGCCAACTTTTTAAAGCTATAAAAAAATCACGTATAAAAGCAGGGATCTCACGACCGCTCCCACATAGTCTTATAAGTTGCTGCTTCAGCTAACAATCTTGTTGCATTTCATGTGGCCACTTTCAGAGGCCAGTTATAAAACCAGGTAATTAATTCATAACAAATATTGAACTTCCCAAAAAGCACTTCAAGCCTGGGACTGCTCTTTTCCACCTGTGTAGCTTAATCCTTTCCACATCTTAAAACGAGGAACTACCACAGCCATGCTTCAGTTCGAATCTCTGCAATACAATTTACTGCGCAAATCTCCTTGAACAGCGTTGAATGCTCACACCCCTCATGAATGTCTTACATTCATAATTCTACGTCTTTGTCTTCAGTTTGCTCGTGTTGCCTGGTGGTGTCCTCGGGAGCTGCTCCATCTCCCGCTGCCTCCTTTGTCTGTTGTTCTCAAGAATCTCTGCTCATCTCATTTTTTCTCTGCTGCTTGGCTTTCCCTTGGCGCACCACCACCTTTACTTACGTAGAGATAATTCCTTAAGGAATATTTATATGAAAACAGCTCACCTTGCTGAGAAGGTAATTTAGCACTTTTACAATTATTTTCTTGGCTGATCCTTTCCCATTCAGGGAGCCTGCTTCCCTCTGACTGAAACTAAGGAGAAGTTTATGAACGAGCTGAATAGGACTTAAATGGGTACAGAACCATCCTCTATAAGGGCTAATTAGTCGAGGTAAGCGTAAGAGACCAAGTACTGCTACACAATTTCTTCTAGCAAGGAAGACTATTGCATTTCAACGTATTTACTTCTGATTTCCAGAAAGGTCATTTTTTAGAACACTTGTATAGCGCCCAAGGTTATAATATTATTCCCGTAACTTCGGGATCCTACGTTTCGCAAGGTGTTAAATTCAAAGGTAAGGCAGATTCCTACGATGTCCACATTTCTGCTCACTGTGCAAGTCTTACAGTGATTTGAATTAATTACCTGCTCCTCAGTAAGTACTGATTTAAGGGCATAATTATGATTCTCTAAGGATCTGATTATAGCAATTGTTTGGGCTGCCTAGTGCGCTATTTTATTGGCATAGTCTAATCTTGCCACAAACTGTATTCTTCTAAACTTACTAATTACAGTCTTTCATGTTCAAGTATCTTTTTCTCATGACATATCAACATAATATTTATTCACTTAACTGTGGCCAAACTTTCAAATACAATTCATGGACCAGGCCTCACTGATTAAGAATTTACACAGAATACGAAGATGACAGTTGACCCTTTGTATTTCTGTGTATGCTGCACTCAGGGAGAAAATGCACCTCTCCAAGCACATCAGCTGCCTAAGTATTCTTAACTCAGTCAAACAGCTTAATTTTTTTTTTTCGGTTTCCTTGCCGTTAATTGGGTTTTAACTATTTCCATCCCCACAGAGAGGAAAAATATTACTGCCTGGCTAGCTAGCAACTTACTAAAATGGTTTAATCAGAGGTCATAAATTATAGTATGCCAAGAAAGTCTCAGACAATTTCATATTTATGCACTCTCTTTGCCACTTTACTGTTTTCTGGATTCATTGTTACATTGCTGGTCACTTGCTAACAGGAGGCACAGAATAAGCTCACTGTAATGCCTAATAGTAGCTGTTCATGCCTGGCTGGCCGGGATTCAAAAATCCATCGCCTATCTGTCACGATTTTGTGACGTGGATGGACAAAAGGATTATGTGATTTTGCTAAAATCAAGCTGCACTTTAAACCTGCAGACTCACTGAAGACGAATGAGGCCCCTTCCCCGATCCGTTCTGTGTGTAAATATGCTCTATCTCCCTGATGGGCACTGGTTCCAGGGAACACCTCTTGCTCATTCACCTCCTGTCAGATACTGCCACTGTTCACCCCTCCAGCAACACCCTAGTGAAATATCTGTCCTCTTTATTTAGCTTTGACAAACAGAAACTTACCCTAACTCATGTTTATTCAGGACTATAACATTCAGTTTCTTCGCCAGTTGCATTTACTGCCTCCCTTTGCAGGCACATCTCCAATAGCTCTACTTCTCCTATAAAAGCAAACTGCTGGACCTTTTAACATCTTCTCTAATTTCATTAACCTCTTTCATTGAGTACTTAAAATAATCAAATTCTGCCTTCAGCCAGGCCACTGGCCATGCACCTACTGAATTTTCAGACATGCTCATCACACTTTATTGATGCTCATCCAGCCTGACAAGAGGTTCCTTTAAGTTTCATAAACTTGTCAGACTCTTCGCATCCTTTCTCGTGATACCCACAAAACACCTGACAGTGATCAGGCTGCTGCTGGTTTAAGAACATAACTTTATCGCTTTGCTACAGTCTGCAGCAAATCTGTCTGCACTATTCGCTGTTTCCAAATTCCCTTTATAATATAAAAGTCTTTGAGGCTGAGGTTTTTTTTGGTCTGATGCTTATAAAGCAAACAGGTTCAAAATTTTTAGCAGCAAAATTTGCTGCTGAACAAATAACCACTGTTCCAAGGAGGCCAAGAGAAGAGAGGCAGGCATGAGGAACTGGCAGGGATTTTTCCTTCTTGACTTCCTTCTCTATTTGCCCAGCAAAGGAACGACAGGATAAAACCACACAGATTCATAAAATCAGAGCTGTGACTGTAGTCAGGCTTGCAGAATAGATTACACGGTTTCAACAGTTAAAACACCCTATTGGAAAAAAACAGGTTAAAAATTGGTGGCGTTACATGCTTCTCTCGCATAATTCATGCCACAGAATTCTTCTATACTATATTCTAACTATATTATTCTGTTTAACTATAATTGTTTAAAGAATATCTAGAGATGGCAGACAGTCTGGGAATCAAGTCCTAAATCACACCAATAAAAAGTTGCAGTACAATCGATTGTCCCTTTTTTCCACCCCTTCCTATGGCCAACTTGGAAAAATCCAGCTACTGAAACGGGCTCCCAGAGCTGGGGTGCCTTATGTGAAAATGCTGCACAAAATCATCACCGCTTCCACGAGGTACACTTCTGGCCCAAGGTATGCTCCTTCTCCATACATTTTCTTTACGTTTTGACCAAGTCTTTCCATGCATATAGGGGCGAAAAATTGTGATTGCACAAAACACGCGTGGGGACATCACCACCAGGGCTGCACAACCTTTCGTGGCTTTCTCACCGCGCGTTGCAAAACCATTGGTATCTACCTGCTAAACTCTAATGAGAGGAGATGACTTTGGGAGAAAGGGCTTAGAACCCCATCCTGCCAGAAGCCGTGTAAGAAGAAGAAAGAAGGAAGAAACAGGCAATTTCTCTAATCCGTGCTGTCCTAATGACACCGCTCGAGCGCTGCGGGGACACCAGCCTCGCAGGGGATGAACTAACGGCCCCCGTTTCCCACCCAGGGCCGCGGGGTCCCGCCTGAGCTGCCCCACGGCCGGGGGACACCGCGGGGAGGGCGGCGGGGCCGGGCACCGACGGCGGGGGAGGACATTCCCCCACCCGCCTGCGGCTCCTTTCCCTCCCTCCTTCCCTCCCTCTCTCCCTCCTTCCCTCCCGATGGCTCCCGGGTGTCCCGGCGGGCCGGTCCCGTGTGTGCCGCCCGCCGGGAGGAGCGGGGCGGCGGCCGCCCGCCCTTACCTCAGGTGCAGGTAGTGCACCAGCTTCGTCACCACAGTCACCATCTTCCCGGGTTCACCCTCCCCGGCGGGGGGAGGGGGGGAGACGACACACGACGGGGGTCTCCTCCTTCAGCGGCTCCTTCCCCCGCTGCGCTTACACCCTCCTCGGCGCCTTCGGGGCGGCTGCGGCTTCCCCCCTCGGCCGCTCACCTGCCCGCCCCGACCGCCGCCGCCCACAGGCCCGCCCGGAGGGAGGGGCCGCCCGACCCCGGCTCCCCCCCGACACCCCCGGGCTCCCCGCCCGCCCCGTTTCCCTCAGGAAATGGCCACCGTGAGGCGGCGGGACGGCGGGCACCCAACCCCGCAGGGGACCGTGGCGGGGGCTCTAGGGTCGGGCCTGGCCCCGGCGGCCTCCCCCTGAGGGAACCCGGCTCCGGCGGGGCTGCCCCGGGGCGGCCTTCCCGAGGCGCGGGGAGGCCGGCGGGTCCCGGCTTCCTTCTGAGGTGATTTTATGGCTTCTAAGCCCCTACTGAGGAGGATTTGTCATAGTAGAGAGCTCTTTAATCTACCAAAGACATCAGAAGAGCCGAAGGACTGAAGGATAAGACAAATTCTGTCCGGGAACAGCAAAACACCTTTTTGTGTTACCATAAAGGTACTGAAACACTGAAAGGATTTATGTAAAGCACTGTTGGGTCTTGGATTTTTTTGACATTTTAGCGCTGTAGTGCATGGCTTCCTCATACAAACCACAGGGAAATAATCCCTCCATCTGGTCGGTCGGGGTTATGGAGAAAATTCAGTGGCCTTTGTTGCCGTGGCGATGGGTTTCGGTGGTCCCAGGGCAGATGATCAGAAAAGTAACGCCAAGTTTTCAAACCTATGAATATGAATTGCTGAGTTTCTGGTGCGTTCCAGATTGCGAATTCTCCTCTTCTTCTGCATCCCCCACCCCCACACCCCGGTCACCGAAACAGGCAAGACTCTTGTAAAAATAGTATGTGCTAATAAATGTAATTCAAAGGTGATCAGAATGCTCACATCAACTTGCATGAGGGAAGGTTGCAAAAAAAAAAAAACCCTACTCCACATTTTCTGACTCGGAATGCCTGATTTATAATAACGGCTTAGTCCAATAAAGCAATTCTTTGTGTCGATAACATTGAAATTACAGGAATTCAGAAAGAAAGAGAAGTCACAGTACATGAAATCTTAGTACCAGGAGGTATTTGAGGACTGGGGATAGCTCAGAAGTGAGTAGCGCCACAAAGATACAACTTAAATATTTGATATACATTAGAAAGTTGCACCTGCAAGTTACTGTTCAGCCACTGTGCCCTTCTGAAGTAAGGAGGCAACTGTAAATTGTGTTTCAGTTCTTCTAGGAAGAATTAATTGGAAACCCTCATTGACAGTAAGAATTTTAACTGGGTTTGTGGTTCACTATCTTCTCTAATCCCTTCTGTCCGCACATTCTTGACAGTATCAGACTTGGGAGAAAAACGTGTTTAGTTATTGGTGGTGAATCAAAATACATAGATTCTGTAAAGAGGCAGGAGTTGATGTACATAATTAAATTTTTCTAGTGGTTAATACTGCTATGTAGAATAGTTTTTGCCCATTCTACACATGGCTTTGTATCCCATAACCTCAAGCTTGTTGTTTTCATTAATGTCACTATTTTACTCTATATAAATTCTTTCTATAATTCCGTTATTTCTCAGCTCATGTCAATTAGAGCTCCAAAATATGTGCCCTTCACTTGCTAACTTGCTCTCATACTCTGTGCTGCTCTCTGTGCTGCTTACAGCTCTGCTCCAGCCGTGGAGGGTTTCATCTCTAGAAGGTCAATTTTATGTAGTCAGTGATCCCCCTTTTTATATTTGTTCCTAAAATTCTTTATTTCTCACTAGCATTCCTTAACATCTTTACTTGCTAATTCTATACTTGTATTTTTCATATCATACATTGGTTTGCAAAAAGATTAAAAAAATCTGAAGTATCTGTTCTCTAATAATTGTTATAATTCAAAGTGCTTGTTCTCAAAAACATATGAATCGTCTTACTAGATTAAAAATTGATCTGATTCATTATTTTTTTCCCTGCAAGAATTTAAACTTTCCATGAAACAAAAATTCTGAAAAGTCTCTTTGACAATTTCTAAAAGGACCTTTCAAAATGTTTGAAATAAAACATACACTTCAGGAGTTTTGTTTCAGTGTTTCTTTGCTTTGTTCCATTGTTTGACTTCAATTTCCTTACATCATGTTCTAGTGTAGTTCAGTAATCAACAGGATAATGTGTTTTGATTATATTCCTTCAACAAATGCCTACAAAAATAATGTTTTTTATTGAAACTTTTAGATTTTGCGTGATTAGCATTTTCTAGCAGAAAGCTACCCATCAGAAAGTTTTAAATCATTCCAAGGGCTGAAAATGTAGCCCCCTATTTTCACCACGCTGAGGATGGAAGCAAAGCTTTGCAGGGCGAGGTATTTGGTCGCACATAGTGGACAAGTGAGGCGTAAGCTGTTGGAAAGGGGAAATTCATTCCTAATCCTATTAGTTAATAGACGGCTTATTCCCAGCTGTATCATCCTATGGTCTTTTTACAGTAGCTAATTGATTTAATACAATTCTTTTTCACATTCTTAGATTTTTAGCTTCTTGTCCTCCCTGGGATGTGTACAAATCGGCAAGCCCCAGCATGTCAGGAAAGTCGGGGTGGTGAGGTTGAAATAGAAGACAGCCAGTGTAAATAGGTGTGATTATAGGTAACGAATTCGAGAAGGAGCTCCCGCCTTTTGAAGTCAGAGCTTTGCCCGCGGAGGAAATCCTTGGGAAAGGATTCGAATGAGCTCTGTGGAGTGAAGAGTTACAGTCCCTATAAATATAGTCTTCGTCAAAATGCACTTGGAGTGTTGTCAGACGAGTTCACTGACTCCAAAATGGACCAGGTGATTACGATGAAGCGTCAGGAGAATATCAGAGCTCTCAGACGTCTTGAGCATATCATGTTCTAATACATAAAAGCAGCGAGTTCCACCTAGAGAATTAAGCGTTCATAATTTAACACGCTCTGTAGGCAGAACTCCCGAGAAGAGGCAGAAGAAGATTCTGGTGACAAAAACTGAGTTGCATTTGTTCGCCTGAGACAATCTGCATTTGTGAGACTGGTACTCTATCACTGTTGCCTTTATGAGCCCTAAAATTTGTGTGAGACTCAGTGTTGATAACTTTGAAAGGTACAGGTGTTTTTATTTTGATGGAGAAAGCAGGTCTGAGATCAGAAACACACCATGAACTACTGCCATCAGCAGGGTGCTCGCTGCAGGCTCAGAAAGAGCACTTATGATTCTGATAAAATCAGAAATGCACAGCATTTGTACTGCTGGTATACCCTAGTAATCTAGGAGATATATAATCTAATAAAAACAGCAAAAGCTAAGTGTAATTTTTTTAATCTCTTCACCAGTTGGTCTCTACCACGGACAACACTTACGCATACTTAATCATAAACAATACTTGAATGTGCTTTCTAACTTGCTGTCCCTAACTAAGCAATGATATATTTCAAAGTTAAAAATGAAATTATATAAATATGTGCTACCCTAAATTTCCCACCAACTCTCCATGGGGTATTAGTTAAGAATATATGGAACAATTTTTCCTACACTATTTCTGTACCAACTATGATGGTTTGAAATGTGTTCGCCTGCCGGCGGTTGGTTGTCAGGTGTCATTTTTTCCTCCAAAGCCAACCTGAATCTGCATGAAAGGGATACTTGAGCACTTAGCCATACCATTAATTTTCATGGAAAAAGGCACTTTGCGGGGAAAAAAAAAAGGGTGCAGCTTCAAGGTAACAGCAAGACATCAATTTTCCACGTTTGAAATTAACATAATGTTTTACATAATGATCCTCTCTGCTGATCATTAAAATAATGTAGTTACCTCGGCAACTGGAACAGCCTGCAAATGTTATCTAGTGATACATAACACATTCTAAAAATACATACAACAAATAAGGTATGAAACATTATCATTTGGGGAAAAAATCTTTTTTTCAATAAAAATACCTTCTGTTCTAAGCAGATTTTTGTGAGAAAATTTCAGCTTAATGCAACTTTGTTTTTAATCGAAACTGATTTTATTTGCTCAAAACCTGACGAGCGGATGTTGTTTCATTTCCTGACAATGGAAAACAGTAGTTGGTTTTCAACTACAACTTGTGCTTTTCTTTACATGTTTAAATTTAAATAATTGATGAATTCCATCCAGAGAGTTTACAGCTTTAGGTCTGAGAGGATCCACTGTCATTGCAGCCCCCTCGTTCTTGTCTTGCTGGTCCCCCTGTGAGTCTGCCCCGAGCAACGGAGATCTAACGGGACTGGAGTGAACGGGCATTGACACTCTTCACCTTTTTTCCTTTTCAAGCAAAACTCAATTAACTCCGTTGCCAGATGGTTTGGGGCTGTCTTAAAATGAATTTTTGTATATATACGATGTACTGAAAAATTTTATCAGGACCTAGTTACCAGCGCATCTCCCATTAGGATGGAAAATCGCTCCCAGCTGGGTAAACTGGTCCAGATCCTGTAAATTCTCTTTCATTCTTCCTGGGTCCTGAAGCAGCTACACTCTAGAAACACCCTCTTCTCTCCGCCTTCGCCACTCGCTGCCTGCCCTTCTCTCTCCTGGGAGTGTACTAAGAAATACTGCCCACTTTCATAGGATTCACTATAATTTTCCACTGAAGTAGTGTTAAAACAGATTCCCTAGAGTTCAGTTTAATTTTAAATACCAAATTCAAATAAATTTAAATGTGATTTGCTCTTGAATTTGCTTATGCAATTTGGCTTATATCTACAATTTATTTCCGGTGAATGCCATAGGAGATATCAAACACATTGATCTTTTTTTGTCCTTTTCAAAGGTACATCTTTGTGTGGCCCCTCCATCAACGTTCATGAAGGGAATCAAAGCACTTTTTCAGCGTATTTTGAAAGGTACCGATGTGGACACAATTTCACTGCCAAGCTGCCTGAAGACTGCTAGGAAATTGGTAATTCGTAATGTATTTAAGCATTTTGCCATCACTCTAGTTTTATTTGAACACTTCTGCTTTTGCTGCTGAAAACCTGGTGACAAGATCCCTCTGAGAGAGGGTCTGGGTACATATAAGTGGTCCTTTGATAGAGTATCACTCCAATAGAGATAACGGGCTCTTTGCTGTTGAAAGCAAGAGAGGAGCCTTTGTTTCCAAATCACTTTGCAAATCCATAGCAAATAATCTCACATTAGGGTTTGTTTTCATTGGAAAATATGGAACAGTAATGGCCAGGCTGTGACTGTCTTTGGTTTAGGACAATGACAGCAGGGGGCTTGAAAGTACCTCCAGGTTGAACCACCATCCCTGCATTCAACGTGACTGGTTTCTAGGGGTGGGCAACCTTAAAAGATTGGGGCCAAGGCCTTTTCTCAGATTTTGGTTGTCCACAGTTGTTGTAGTGGCGCTCCCCAGTCCAAGCCAATGCTGTGCCATCCAGCCACATGTCTTTCCCTTCTTTTAGCCCTTTTCGCAGAGGAAATCTGAGTGTGTGAACTGGGAGACCACTGCGAGGTGTTGGTTTGGTGCGCTGAACTGCAGAACAGATGGAGTGGGATGTAAGTCCATCACGGACCATGCCTGCCCTACAACATGTAGTCATCCTGGTGTGTCTGAAGAGGGATTCATAAAATTGGATTCATAAAATAGATTCTAAAAGGATCCATATTGTTCTCCCTGAGCAAAGGAGAGGTTGGGACATGGGTGTGCGCCTTAAAACTATGGCTTCACACTAAAAGGTTTAAAGCCATTAATAAAAGGTATTAATTACATCATCAAATTTTATAACCATTCCTAAGACCTTTATCCTCTCTGACATCTAGTAAGAGAGTGTGTGCTGTCTGGGGCCGTGATTAGCTCACAAAAAGGAGAGATTAGAGTATTAGCCATTACTGAGCAGATGGATCATTACACAGGATCTTAAGACAAGAAATAAATATTCTCAGTAAGTCACATTTGGAAGACACAAAATATTTAAAATAAAGCTCTAAATACCTGTGGAGATTAGCAAGGATCTAACTTTGTGCTGTGACAAAATACAGACTCAATGATGGAGTGAAGAACGTGTAAAGCTTTCCCATCTTTTCTCTGTTTAACAAAGCTCACTCGGTGGCGATGGGGTGTTTCTAGCCAAGGGTTTGGGGCCACTAGATCCTCCATGTGAATATCCACTGCAGGGGACTGCAGTCGGGGGATTCATCTCCCTGTTGCTGGTGACCTGGTGTTATTCATCCCCTGTTTGCTGTATTTATCGGTGCAGCAGTGGTTGGTATTTTTCGGAATACAGAAATAATGAGTACTGTCGGGTTTTGTTTTGCTTGCTTTTTTTAAGTGGATACAAAAGAGCTGGAAATGTGGATCAAGCAATTTACAGAGGTGGGGAAATGACAGACTTCGTTTGAATAACTAGCTCTCTACTTCACTGGGAAATTATAAGTATTTAAATCTACATTTTTATGAAAACACCAACTAAAAATCATTACATTGTCTGTGTAGCAAACTACTCCATGGCTTGACATTGGCTGTTTTCACATGTTTGAGTTAGTTCATTGGTCCCAGAACAACTTTCTGAATTGGTTTACGCTTTGACATTACGTCGAAGGCAGTGCTATTAGCCCAGGAACACACGCTTAGAGTCTCCAAAAAAATACATTTCACTTCTGTTCTTCTTTGTTAGGAGTAATACACTTCACCACTGGGAACAAGAATGAATGCAGAGCCATTTAGAGAGAGGGCTGAATTGAAGACAACTCTAATCTCTCTTAGTAGGTGGTGGGAAATGATGAAAAGGTGTTTCTTGCCTCTGAAAAAAAAAGTCTTAAAGTGACTCTAAGTGTGGTATTATTAAGGTATGGCATTTGTGTACTGTTCCATTGATTTCTGTACCTAATGGTTGCAACTCTTAACCTTCTGCCCTGCAAACTCTGCCTGGAAGTGGATAAACTCTCCAGCTGCTTGGAATGGTTTCTAGGTTGTCTGCATCCTCCCTGATAACCTCTGCGAACCCGTGACTACTAGACTGCATCACCGGGGGTTAAATAGTTTAATGCCAAGCCCACGGCAATGAAATTAGTCAATATTCCTATGCCTGGCTGAGTCAGAGAGCAAAGAATTTTCAAAATCCTGGGGCAGGAGCCACAGGCATAACATCACAGGTTATAGTAGGAACTCTGGATGTTGGGACCAGCTTTCCCAGAGTCATGGATACAGGAGAGAAAACCAGATGGTGGCATACAAATGGCCTACAGGTCTCACGTCATGGGACTCCAGTGCTTCGAGTTCACTCTGCAGATTTTTCCTTCTTTCACTGATTTTGCCCATTTCTGTCTTCTCGTTTCTTCCTTTCATTGTGCCCTTTTTTTTCCAAACACATGTCCCTGTTGCTGTTTTCTCTGTTTTCCTTGTGCTTTCTGCAGCGGTCTTTTCTTGTAGTCTTTGGCAGGTCTGGGCTGAAACACACACAACATCCTTTTTCTCCTCCAGCAGCTCTTCTTTCCCATCTGTATCTTTACTGCTATCAATTACTTGTATGCCAGTTGCTAAGTGGGCCAAGTTACGCCAGGGGAGGTTCAGGCTGGATATTAGGAAAAATTTTTTCACCGAAAGGGTTATCAGACACTGGAATGGGCTGCCCAGGGAGGTGGTTGAGGCACCATCCCTGGAGGTGTTCAAAAGAGAGGTTGATGTAGTGCTGGGAGGTATGGTTTAGCGATGGTGATGCTCCTTGTTTGTTGTGCGGGTGTCTATTTTTTGTCAAAGTTAGGTTGACGGTTGGACAAGATGATCTTTAAGGTCCCTTCCAACCTAGAAGATTCTGTGATTCTGTGATTATTGCTCCAGAAACAGCCAGGTTTGTCATATTCAAAAGTGCCCACTTGGTGTATCAGATGGAAATCACACGGTATTAGATATTATCTCTGAAGGCTTCTAACCAGGTAACGCCCCCACAGATATAGCTCATATCGCTGACATGAGGAATATTTATTTGCATAATACGAACTTTTGTCTACACTTTAAACATTATATGCATTATTTATCATTACTGCTCAACATAAAAGTGATGGAAAAGATGAAATAAATAATGTTGAAATTCTCTCACTATTCCATATCTGAAAGTGATGCAAAAAGCTAATGGTTCTTTTAATAGCTGGACTAAGGCTTTTAATCCTTGATAGAGTTCTTGCTGTGATTATTTTTCTAGCACTGGTCTAGTTGTTTGTGCTTTGGGTAAATCAGGGACCGAAGCACTCTTCATATTGTTCTGAAGGTCTCTCTTGCTGGTGATTTAAGATTTTAAATAGAAAAGAAAAATTAAAAATGTGGAGACTGGGCAACAGAGCTCCTCCGAGCTGCAGCAGGGCTGACACACGGAGGGGAAAATCCTGTCAGTTTAAAAATAGAAACTTGTTCCACCCGCGGATTAACTTGATACCTAATCCACTCCTGTTCTGCCACATGGCACACTACCTACACACACAAACTGCCCGAGGAGCCGGGCAGAGGTGGGACTTCACACTAGATGGTACTTCCTTCCCATACGCTTGCGTGGTTCTGAACGGAAACAAATCTGGGAGGAACGTGCAAAGTGTGTTTCAAACACGTAATAGTGGTCAGTTTTCTGCGCACGAACATTTATGGAGATGAAAAACCTATTAAACCAAAGGCAGTCCACAGCCCAGAGCAGTGATCAGTGCGGGACCATTAATTGACTCCCCAGCATTATCTCTGCTGCCTTCAGTGGGCAGCGTATTACGCTGAACAGCTCGTGAAGTTGTGTCTGCTCAGTGCTGCGGCTTTACACACCTGCTCTGTCTCTGAAATAACTGACAGTGCTGTCATTCACAGAATCACAGAATCACAGAATCTTCTAGGTTGGAAAGGACCTTAAAGATCATCTTGTCCAACCGTCAACCTAACTTTGACAAAAAATAGACACCCGCACAACAAACAAGGAGCATCACCATCACTAAACCATACCTCCCAGCACTACATCAACCCGTCTTTTGAACACCTCCAGGGATGGTGCCTCAACCACCTCCCTGGGCAGCCCATTCCAGTGTCTGATAACCCTTTCGGTGAAAAAATTTTTCCTAATATCCAGCCTGAACCTCCCCTGGCGTAACTTGAGGCCATTTCCTCTCGTCCTGTCGCC
Source organism: Calidris pygmaea (assembly GCA_003697955.1). Classification (NCBI taxonomy): domain Eukaryota; kingdom Metazoa; phylum Chordata; class Aves; order Charadriiformes; family Scolopacidae; genus Calidris; species Calidris pygmaea. The sequence continues at coordinate 1,274,636 of QJSC01019146.1, forward strand.
TGTGATTTGAGAGAAGAGACCGACCCCCACCTCTCTACACCCTCCTTTCAGGGAGTTGGAGAGAGCAATAAGGTCTCCCCTCAGCCTCCTCTTCTCCAGGCTGAATAACCCCAGCTCCCTCAGCCTCTCCTCATAAGACTTATTCTCCAGACCCCTCACCATCTTTGTCGCCCTTCTCTGGACCCGCTCCAACACCTCGATGTCGTGAGATTCGTGAGAGACAGGCTTATTCTTTCCAGAGACCTCTGCAAACGTGCTTCTCGCCACGTATGTACTTTCAGCGTTGAAACTTAAGTGAAAATTGTAAAACTTGCAATAAATTTTAAGGTGTTTGATGAGGTCAACAGGGGACAGATCCTTCAGCGGCATTAGCTGTTGAGGAAGATAAAGGGAAATGCAACATTTAGTGCTCCTGTCTTCTTCTAAGCAAACTGCAGTTGAAATCCAATCATCACCATCATATTTAAGATGAAGTTGCCTTCTACCAGTTTTGCTGTCACAACTTTATTATGGTTAAAGAGCTACAGAGTTACTTGAAGCCCCTACTGTGGTCTCTTTGTTGTTTTTTAATTAGTGCTACCCATAGACTCACACTTTGTCATTGGCCACGGGCAGCTGGGGGAGAGAGAAAGGGATACATAAAAACGTGGCTGTCGGTAGAATTTGCTTTTGCAAGAGTCTTGCATCATTGCTCTTATCCTTCTTATGGTTTATTTGTTGTTAAAAAAAAAGAGACACTGTATCTAATTATTTGCCTAATGGAAAATGTACATACAAAACCTAAAAGTGATGACATTGACATTGCAAACAAATGTAAGACACGAGAGTTCTGGTAAGCTAAATATTAGCCTTACAATTAGACAATTGCTAACTTCATTTGAATTACATTGTTAATGAAACCATGGAATTCATATAAGTGTAAAGGCCAGTTCTTATTTGCCGTTTCAAAAATCGTCGAGAATGGGGTAAATGAAGTTGTCTTTGAACAAGCAGTATGCCAAAATCTGTCCTCCACAAATCATTGAGATGACTCCAGATCCTGGAAGAAAATATATGACTGTTTAATATTAATTTTTATAGTGGAATACAAATGTTAGGATAAAATTTTAAACAGACATTCTTTTTACCTTCAATTTTTTAAAAAACTGACTACTGACTGACTACTTAAACTTGTTGCCCAAGGCTTTAACCACCTACAAAGATACCAGCCCCAGCAGCTGCTGCTGCAAAACCAGTATCAGGACAGGGAATTTATTTGCCTGTCCCCACCATTTAGGAACTTACTGCAGCTGTCAGTCCTTGTTATCCATCACATAAGAAGGAACAGAAGCCAGTCCTTTTCCAATAATGATTTTTCAAGATAACATAATCTAGTACAAAGCTATGCTTCTAATTTTACAGAAAATTAAACACTCAGAAATGTAGCTTGGCCATTAGCTCTAAGGAAATGTGATGACTGGGATTAATAGAATCACAGAATGGTTAGAGTTGGAAGGGAGCTCAAAGATCATCGATTTATCTCATCTATCACAAGTGCCCGTGCATAGTGTTTATAAAAATTGTCTCTGAAGGTGCCTGTTTCTTCCCATTGATTATAAAGGATACCAAGGAAGCCCAGTTTGGACAGCCGTCTTTTTGGCACCCGAATTAAGTGCGATAGTTTGATGAGTCAGGACTTAACCATGGTTTATTTCAAGAAGGTGAGTGTATCTGCTGCTAGCAAGATTAATGTAAGCTGAGTACATTCTGGTCTTAAAAAAAGAATTTTTTAAGGAAAAGCAAATGTTCGCCTGTGTTACTTGCCTGTGTCATTGAAGTATAAATGAAAAGCATATGTTTCTTCTTTAAATGTTGATATTTCTCAAATTAGTAAGGTAACAGATATTTAGTAGAAATGATTCATACTGTAAATACTGATTTTCTACACAGAGTCTAACAATTTAAACTTTACTGAATGGAAATTTACCTAATGCCAGCCACCAGTGCAACATCAGGGGGAATTCAGACATAACTGCAAGGAGAAGAAAAGGAGAAATGTAAATTTTTAAACAAGAAGGATGGGGATAATTCTGTTTCGTAAATTATATACTTTACATTTATTGAAATTGAAAATACGTATTTCAGTCCTGTCATTCAGATTCTTGGCCAGACTGTTAAGCTGAGCCTCGTGAGCGAACCCACTGGAAGGCAAGTCTTAAACCAAAAAAATAAATGTGTGCTAAATGGAGTTCTTATACTCTCTGCAGAAAACAATGCCTTTTTTTATTACTTACTTGTACATGGTTTAGCACAACAGAGACACACATTAACAAATCTGGGCTTGATTGGACATCAAAATGCATCAAATATAATGATAGAATATACCTTCCTGTATAAATTATATACAAAGCAGTTTTTTGTTGTAGTTTTGGCAAATTTCTTGAGCTAAATGCAGAAGTTATTCATAAGGAATAACAGTAGTTTAAACTCCAGGAAATCAAATTCAGTAGGTGAGAAATTATACTTCATTTTTTCGGATGAGGTCTCTGTTGGTCTCTGGCTTAACATGTCATGGGAACTGGGGAGTTCCCATCTCTATAAAGTGCTGAAAGAGAAATGGACTAAGCATTGGAAAATGGAAGATGAATTATTATGTAGTAGGGAGGGAGTCATAGTTTGTCAGTGATACTTTTCCCTGTATCTAAATTATAGAATCAAAAAACCCCAACAACTAAGCTTGTTGTTACAGGAGAAAAGAATCCCCAAAAGGGCTCTGGCAAGAATGGAGTTAAAGTATATCTCCTAATCAGCTGTAGCAGGATTTTGCTAAACAGCAGGAGAAGGAGGAGCGGGTTTCCAGGTGCTGGCAAAAAGTGATGATGACTCTCATTTACAACAGCCAATTCTTTTCCTTTCCTCTGAGAGGAAGAGTTTCAGGAGGGAAAAAAAAAAAAAAAGACATTTTAATGGTAAAATGCTGTATTTTCCTCCATGAGATTTAGTTCAAATGATCTAATTTTAAAATTTGGAATTTGCTTTCCTGAAACAAGCTTCCCTTTTACTCTGAACTAGAGCTGAAGCGTTAATGAGTAGATCCTAAAGTGTCAGGGCATGGACAGCTACTCATTTCTTGGTTTAGAGAAAACCACACCTCCCAGATGCTGGAATTGTATCTAGGCTGGATCTGTTTGATGTGAACTGTAAACCTCTGGAGTTTTAATAAGATAATAGTGTTTTGAAATTCTGCAACAAAACCAGAATTGAGTTTTAATCAGCAGGATTTAAATATGTGCATGTGTCAGATGGGTGGAAATTAGAAATATACATTTATTTAGCTTTAAGAAGAAATGATAAAATTTGTCCAGTAATACAGTAGATGAATCATAGTTGATAGGTCCTTCAATTTATGATATTTTATGATAGAATGTATTTATTTAGCAGTGAACCCACTTACCGACTGAAGTTATGAGGATGTGAATGATAGTGACTGTTACAGCGTAATCCCAAACCCATTCTTCCACAACCAGGGCAAACAGCAGACCGCAGACGAAGAAAGTTATTTCCAGTGATATCACAAGAACTGTAAGTGAAAATGGGATACTTATACCAAACACAGTTTCAAAATTTTTTTTTATATTCAAAATAAGAGCACTAGGAAGTTAAAATGTCTGAGATGATAGTTATGAAAACAAGTTTTCATAGTTATGAAAACATAGTTTCATAGTTATGAAAATCTTAGTTTTACAAGATTGAAGATTATACCAATGTTTTCATTATAAAGTTAATGATGTCCTTAAGTTAATATGTTACATATTTTGTGGAAAAACAGATTAACAGGATTATGGCCAGTTCCTATAGCCAGGAGGAGAAATGGTGTAGAAAATGTATTTAAGGACTGTCCACACTCTTTGGATGTGGCTCCAAATAGATTCGGTTCATGCTGACATCAATCAAATTTTACCCATCCAAACCAGAATTGTATGGTTAAGGGCTTATGTTTAGTAAGAAACTTCATAGCTTTCTCCCCATGCACTTCACTGCATCAAAGATATATCGATATATGAAAATATGTATATTTAAGATTACCGTAGCTGAGAGTAGAGAAACCATCATTATTTTTTCACTGTATTTAATTTATACATTTGGCAGCATTTTGTGCCTTTCATTTTTATTCTTTTCCTTATAAGGTTCATTCTTTATATCAATCATTTCCTACTGTAACATGGATCTTTCACCCAGCAGCTTGAAAAAATGTAAAAAAAAATAAGAAAAATGTAACTGGAAAACCACATGTAGTTAGGAAAGTGGGAAATAACACTTCAAAAAATTTAACAATTGACTACATGTTTTAATATTTTTAGTTTATTGTATTTCATGATGGTAGCATCCCTTCAAATTACGCCAATGATTTAATTTTCTTTTCCGTTGCGACAACTGAAATGCTCTTTTTTACTCTGAAATCAGCATTGACACTGTACAAGTCTCCATGCACTTTTATTACTCTTTTTAACCCAGTGAACTAACCAGTTTACTTTTGAGCTTTACTTACTTTACTGACAGACTATGTGGTTTGCTTTTGTAAAATAGATTACAAATCTGGTAAAATTTCAAGTATGCATGTAGGAGTGACAGTTTAGGAAAAAGAATATATTTTGAGAGCCTCAGACAAAAATGCCAATATTGGTATTAGGATATATAAAGATATATTCAGGGATTGAGCTACAATCAAACCCTGAAATTTTAATGCACACTGTGTTCAGCAAAATTACTATTAGTTGAATGTGACCTGTTTTTCAGATCTGGATCCAATATGGTTCATGAGAAATTTGATGCAGCACGAAAATTAAATTTAACCACTTTGCGGAGGAATTTTGCAGAGAATAGGTAATTGTTCTGCATTGAAAGATGAAGCATCCTGCCAAAGCAGTACGTTTCCTTCAGATGTTGCAAGATCAGAAGAACAACTCAAGGAAAAGCCGAACAATCACTTGAATGGTAAGTGGCAATACATAAATGAGAAGTGCGGGGAAGATGAATAAGCATTTAAATGCAGGGTAGTTTAAAATACAGAAATCTTTGGTATTACTAAAACAGTTGTAAAATACTGCCCATAAGGAAGACAAGTTTACAGCCAGATTTCTTGGCTGGGGAAAAAAGAGAGAAACAAACTTCAGTTACCTAAATAATATGGGTTAATCCATGAGGGATTTGTCTTAAAATCAAACGGTGCCAAACCATCCAACATTTTAATCCTGTGGAAACAGAAAGAATACATTTAACCACAGCTTTTCAATAAAGCCTTAAAAATTATTGATGTTTTTAAATGCAATTTCAAATGGAATATTCAGCTTTTACAAGATCTCTACGTTCCATTAGATGTTACCGTCTTGCCCTTGAACACAGTGTCCATGATCTCTACTTTTAATTTGAGACACGGCTGGCACTATACACGCTAATCAACTTCCTAAGGGCATAGAATTTGTGGGTTTTATTACCTATAAAATCTTTCTTTTCCTTTTTTAATGTCCACTTTGCTCTTAGGTTCATTTATGTACATGGTGCAAGTGCAAGGAGGTAGATTAGAACCAACATTTTATATTAGTTTGGAGTCTCTGTTTGCCAATTTGTGCACTTGAGGTACAACAATTGAAGTGAATTTAAAAGAAATATGTTCACAACTGGGACTGGGTGCCAGTCTGGATGCCTCCTGTACAGGGTGGTGGCTCTACCGTTATATCCAGCTATATTATGCCAACATATTAGACTAAAGACAAGGGAATCTTACTTGAATATTGCGAAGCACACGGAGAGGACCACATAGTACACCGTGTAGAAAACTACCATGCATATCAACAGGTTCACCAGAACAACCTGCAAAAGGCAAAAAGACAGTAAAACCTAATGCCACATTTGTATTAGTCACATCACTGTCAGAAAATAATTCCAGATTTCTATCAATCATAAGGTGAAAAAAAAAAAAAGAAAACAAAATATTTAGATGGAATTTTTGCTGTTGCCTATTACATAAAAGGTGTTAAAGCCTCTTTGGTACATTTCAGCTCCTAATGTGTGGTTATAATGCATGGTTCTTTGTTTTTATCATATATTATTGTATACCAGGTGTTTATTGAATTTATAAGTGCTCAGCGAATGAGAAGCTCATTTCTTGACAGTTATTACACAGGAGACCTTGAGAGCTTAGTTAGTTTTTAACCTAGTTTTATCCTTGTTTTTAACTTAAAAGAAATGCCATCCTTCTAAGCATGTTGAAACTGTGTACAAATAAAATGTCGAAAATGGTAAAGCAGTAACTGTTGAGTTTCCCAGCCTCTAGAAAAGATTGCTCTAGTGCTTACTTCCAAAGGTAGGGATGTAGACAATTTAAATGAGGAATGAGGCATATCTGCTAAATATTTTTCAAAGTTCCACGGCTTGTGAATTAATTCTAAATAAATCCCAACTCCAAACTGAAAAAATATCCCTAAAGATATGAGTTTCACAAAGCAACCACTATTTTATGATTAAATACTGTGTCTTTAAGAGAAGAGAAACGCTATATACGGAATTACACAAAGAATGTATGTTTCCTAAGATATGCCAGTATTTTTACTTCTTTCATTCCATTTCAGTGTCTTCATTTTTAAACTGAGGTTTCAGAAGCAATGCAGCCAGAGAAAAACCTGCGAGCTTCCACCTGATAAACTTCATAAAATGCCTTCTGATCCTTTCAAGGGAACATATCTCTGATCCCATAGCTCTGATCGTCCTGAATTATGCGGACCCCAAGACTTATGTTCATTCCTACAGGTAAAAAGTAAAATTATGTTTTTAAGGTTAATAAGTTTTGGTAATGCAGAACACGTTAGTTTCTGGTTTTCTGTTATGATATAATGACATTCCAGGTGTTTATTTGGGCTTTTATTTTTTTGAAGGGAAACTTGGGACATTAGGACTAGACATCTCTATGCATCAAAGGTGAGCAAGTTTTTTGGCAGTATGGTCTGCTTGCTTAAGAACATGAAACTCAAGATGTTCACTACAGTCAGTAGACTGGTCAATAAAATCAGTTTTATTTTCTGTTGACTCCAGATCGTCTTGTATTTTCTCGCTCTAGTTAGTGCTTTGTCATGTCGTATTTCTCCTTTCCTCTTTCTTAATTTCTTTATCTTTTCTCTTTCAATGGCCATTTTTTGTAACTCCTGACTCTTTATTAATTGTTTCATTTTCTTCTCTGCCTATCCTCTCCATCCTGCATCTTCTACTCTTTACTTTCCTCTGAAAAAATACAGCTAGAAAGCAGTCCTGAGAAAAAGAATGACCGTAGAGAGAATTGCCATCGGTTCCATGTTCTCCATCTTTAGTATTGGAAGGATCTGTGGCTACATTTTGCTTTTTGCTATTGAAGCATTTTGGTTTCTGTTTCAGGAGTAGGCTATTGTATAAATTCTTAGTCCAAGTACAACACATGTAATGAGTTAAGAATTTTCTTGCCCTGTCTTCAGCTTGGCTATCAAATATTTGAAACTAGAAATGTGTGTTTATCTGACTCCTCTGGGAAGACCTCTACAGATCTTCAAACTATGATCCAACACACAATAATGATCTAAGGGAACATAATTACTATAGTGATTCCATTATTAAGTAAATACATTTGAACATGTAGATCTGGGCCCTAAGTCCACACATCTTTGTGTGCCCAGCAAGATCCCACGCTGAATTTCCCCTGAGATCAATGGAATTGAGCTGACAGCAAGTGAGTCTGGAGGTTTTGATGCTTTACAGGACTTCTTGCCTATGTTGATCAAAAAATAGATTTAAAGTGGAAAAATGAAGTCTAAGATGATGAAATATTCCAAATATATGTATTCAGTCGGAAGTAAATCCATGAAAAGTGGCCCCGTATGAATGAAGTAGTAAAATATAGAGGACTGGTTGCAATTTTTTGGTGTATCAGAATGGCAGGTAGAGAGTATGGATGGCATATAGCAAAGCTACTTTAGAAAAAATAGGTAACGACTAACAGAGGAATAGGACTCAATTCTGAAAAAAAGTAAAAGGAATCACATGTGTGCAAGTTGGTTACAGGGACCAGGGTATTGGAAATAATAATCGCATATTCATAACTAGAAAGGAAGAGGAATTATTTGGAGAATAACCAAGACTAAAGGAATGGAACAAAACCCCAAATGTGTAAGATACTGCCAAGTTTCAAAAAGCATTTCCCTTTTGCAAAGTTTGAAAGAAACTGGCTCTTTTTATTTATTTGCTTTTAGTCAAGAACTTTTCTCAAAACTGGTTATTGAGTGCCCTTATCATTGCTGTGGATTTTGAGGATAAAATTGGATAATGTTCTTGACAAGTGATTCAAAATTAATAAGGAAAAAAATTAAGAAAATAAAAGATACAGAATTTTTTAAGCCCTCATTTTTAAATTAAATTCAGTTGGCAGGTGAGATTGCGGTGAAAAACGTAAAAGATAAGCCAGCACTAAAGTACAATTTTCATTTTGATTTAGTTTGCTACATACTGGCAAAAGGAGCCCTTATTCAAGGAAGCAGTGATTCTGAGAAGGGCTGCAGATGAGCGTTAGCTCATACTAGCTCGTTTTTATGAGCTGCTCTTGCAATATTGTGACACAAAACAAGCCCTTAAGGCTTTGCGTTTTAAGGCAGGAGAGTATGAATAGAAATAAGGAGTATTGCCTCTAAACACAGCACTGGGAGGACCAAGTGGCATCCAATTTGGGGCCACCAATTTTTAAAGCAAGTTAAGAAATTAAGAAGGTGCAGAGAAGAACCACAAAAGGGAGCTGATGGCCAGAAATGTGGGGGTTTTTTTCATTAGGACTACAGCCCTAATGAGGTCAATCTGTTTAGCTCTGAGGGCTGAGTTGATTATGATGGATAAGTACCTTCGCAGGCAGAAAATACCCGGTACTTAAGGGCTCTTTAATCTATCAGAAAAGCCACAAGATGTAAACAGCTGCAAGTTATAGCAAGGCAAATTTGAAAGGTCTGTGAAGGGCATTTTTAACCGTAAAGGCAATTAGCCAATGGAACAAACTGCCTTTGGAAATAATAGATCCTTCAGAGCTAAACCAGAGGCCTCTCTGGATGGAGCTTCACTCAAACATCTCTAACATGCTCTTCTGGCCTTAGTTCTTTGAATGGCTGTGTGGTAGATAACGTATTTATGGAACCATCCAACACTGACAGAAGTACGGATACTTTGAATTTAGCACACTACTTATTTCTATATTGCTAAATATTGTAAAGTGCTAAATATTGAATAGTGCACCTATTTCCCACAAGGAGAGAGATCAAGGAGCTTTAGTTTGTAATGCAATAGGAGAGAAACCCATCATGCCCGTACAAAGAGGTATTTGTCAGTAAGTAAATGTCAGGACAGTCTTACTCTTTTCTTCTTTCTCTACATCAAAACAAAGCCGAGCAAAAACTGAGAACAATTAATCTCTTCAGCCAGGTTGGACTGAGGACTAAATGCAGCTTTCCCATTTTCACTGTCTTTAGTCTTATTCTAACTGAAAATTGGCCAAAATAACCCATTTGATCCATCCTTTGCCATGGGGTACACCATGGTCACTGTAATGTCAATTGACTCCGATGTCACATGCAAGTTTGGGCAGCTCTGCTCCCTCCATCCCTCCCCAAAGCATCTCTGGACATTGGAAGTTCCATCTTTGGCACATTTTTGGTGGGAATCATTTTCATTCCATCGCTCTGAGCAGTTGCACATTTTCTGTAATTCTCCTTTATCTGCCGCCCACCTCTATCAACTGCCTCCTTGATGCCTTTTATCTGCTCCAGATGTAGATTTGTTCTGTAATAAAAGTGGGGGGGACAGGACTGAAGTGAAAACCACGGGGCTGAAGGACGAGCCTGTGACCCGTTGACCTCTAATTACAGTAGGTGCATTCCTGGCCTCTCTGCAACAAACTTTAATTGGCATCAAAGGCCCAGGACTTCTCTCTTTGTACTCAGAATATTCTTAGCCCCTGTGTCAGGGGTGTGGTGATGGATTAGGTACAGCGCGCTTTGCTCCGTCGAGAAAGCTGAGGAAATGCATGGAACAGGAAAATGAAAACCCTTGCAAAATTTTCCAGTTGTATCACGGTCATCTTCTTTTTTTTTTTTTAAATTTGACTTTCCTGCTGTAATATAAACATGTATTTTTAAAACCTCAGAATGCTTTTTATTTTCAAACTCTTTTTTCCCTTTCTAAATCCTCAGGTATTTGCATACAAAAACCACAAGCTAAAAACTGCAGGGTCATTTACTATATTTTAAAGCAACTTCAAGAAAGAATTTTAGGAAATCGCTGGTGTTATCAGATGTAGGATTTTATTAGAACCTTCCAAGAATTGTATCTCCTAAATGGAACTACATCACATATTTTGAAATCCTTTCTATAAGATGGACTTTGCAGTACTTGCTACCAGCACTAGAGCATAAAGTGGCCCTTTAATTTTGTTTTTTAGGAGGTAAAAAACATTGAAGAACAGTCTCTGTAAGAATGAGAACAACAGCTCTTCCAAGCCCCCCAGTAACTGGCTAATTCTCTAAATATTATCCAGCGACATAAAACACTAAAAAAACCTCAGTTCCCTTTACCTTGGTTTCAGCAGTTTTGACCTTGAGAGCCATGGACACATGATGAGGGAAAGGAAGTGCTGTTGCTATCGTCCGTATGCCAACATCAGCAGGAAGAAGCAGCTGTTTTTCACCCAAAAAACCATTCTTATAGGTGAGTATAGGACAGAGTGAGGTGAGTTGATTGGATTAAGCTGAGTCGAGACAGAAGCCATCTGCGAGCTCACTGTAAGCCGCTGAGAAGAGAAAATCCTTCTAGCTCATTTGGTGTTCGTACTTCCGTAGCTACAGCCAACCAAAGCATATCTATGATATGACTTGGCTCTTAAAAGACAATTGTTAGTATTATTAATTACTTTCAATTTGCTTTTTTCAGCCTTCATTTGATCACAGCTCCTTGGGGTTATTATACCTTCCTACTTTTAATTAGTTTTACAATTTCTAACATTAATTCTATTGACTATAGACGTGGAGTCACAATGTTCTTTGCTAACATTTCTCTTTTGACTATCACTTTATTACATCGAGCATAATTGCCGTTAAATTAGGTATGATTAGGTTAAGAAATGCCAGACTTAGGTTATGACTTTTCTCTTTTTTCCTGCACCATATTTTGTTCCTTCAGCAGCATGAACTTTAGTGGGCTTTAGAGCAGATCCAGCTTCTACCAAGCAGTTCTTTAATGAATTCAGGAGTGCTATGTCCAGCTCTGGAGTCCTCAACACAGGAAGGACATGGACCTGTTGGAATGCATCCAGCAGAGGGCCATGAAAATGATCAGAGGGCTGGAGCACCTCTGCTGTGAGGACAGGCTGAGAGAGTTGGGGGGGTTTAGGCTGGAGAAGAGAAGGCTCTGGGGAGACCTTAGAGCCCCTTCCAGTCTCTAAAGGGGCTCCAGGAGAGATGGGGAGGGACTCTTGATCAGGGAGGGGAGCCATAGGACAAGGGGTAATGGCTTTAGATTGAAAGAGGGGAGATTTAGATGAGGTATAAGGAAGAAATTCTTTGCTGTGAGGGTGGTGAGACCCTGATCCAAGGTCACCTTCTGGTCTGGTGACTGGAACTGGATGACCCTTAAGGTCCCTTCCAACTCAAACCATTCTATGATTCTATGATTGACTTTTTACAGACACGTTATGATTCAGTTTGCTGTGTTACTTGGAAAAAGGAGATCATACAAGGGAACGCTTCTGAAATTGAACGAAGAACCTTCTTTTTTGCTATCACTAACGTAATATGTGCAAGTTTCATTAGGTTTTTTATGCATTTTTAATCCTACAAAATGAATGTTATCTGCTTTAAAACCAGCAAACAAGCGCTTTCGCTCATGGATTCAATCGCTCCAGACTGTGGATGCTGTCGGGGAAATTACTGGTAGCATTGTGTGAAATTCCTTCCCGTGCAAAATGCTAGCACAAAAATCCGTACATGGGTTAAGTTCTATTTCGAGGGCTGAAGTGATGTTGAAGGAGCAGACTGAAACAAAATAAAACCCCTAAATTAATGTGCTTAAAGGTTTGCAATAGTTACAAGTATCAAATTAATGAAGAAATATTGGCTTCAGTAATTAAAAAGCATTTGAAAAGGCACAAAAGGTTTCATTCCAAGAGCATCCTATCTACCCCAAAGTATCAGCTGAAAACAGCCAAGACCTAAAATTAATTTGCATAAACTTTCGCAGTAACTCTGAGTAGCAAGATAATTGAAAGAGTAATGGATTGAATTAATCTAAGACCATTATTAAACATAACCAGAGTTTACATTCACTGACTTCCTCATAAAGAGTCAATTCAACCAGACAAAGGCTGAAGACAGAACCCAAGTCACCGAGTTTGACTGGAATGTAATGGAAGCTTGTAGGCACGGATTTGTTGGGGAGACTGAGAGGTTCCTCCCATTCCTAGTGCTATTGGAAACTCTAAGAGAAAGGGTAATATATATAAATAAATACTCTAATTACTGAAAGAGTGGGTATCAGGAGGATGGGGCCAGACTTTTTTCAGTGGTGCCCAAGGACAGGACAAGAGGGAACGGGCACAAACTTGAACATAAGAAGTTCCTTCTAAACATGAGGAGGAACTTGTTTCCTGTGAGGGTGGCAGAGCCCTGGAAGAGGCTGCCCAGAAGAGGTGGTGGAGTCTTCTTCTCTGGAGACATTCAAACCCCACCTGGACACGTTCCTGTGGGACCTGCTCTGGGTGGACCTGCTCTGGCAGGGGCTTGGAGTAGATGATCTCCAGAGGTCCCTTCCAACCCCATAGCATTCTGTGATTCTGTAACATCTCTCTTGCATCCTTGTGTCAAGTTTGGAGGCGCCAGAATGGAGATAACCCAGTGAGCAGGAGCACATCAAAGTTGGGAGTGGCAGAAACTGTGTGTGACCCAAAATACTGGCTAAATCACTTAAAAGAGAACATAAACAGATGTGCTGCTGTGAGCAAAAGGCAGAGGTAATGGAATAATCACTTTCCGTATTTCATATTTTCTTAAAATTCTTTTTTACTGGGTCAGCTGTAGGAAATATGACAACTCTTGTTCAGCAGAGGGAGACAGAAGACAAGTTTTAAGAGAGGTTAAAATAAATTATGTATTTTGGTTTCAACAAGCCCTACTTTTAAATACAGACTTTTTTCTGAAGCATTATGCTACTGATTTTTATTAAGGCTACGGGGAAAAATAGTAGTACATTGCTTTTGAACCCCTGGAGTTTGTTCTGGTTTGCCTTATGGAAACACCCAGGAAACAGCTACTTTGGTAGGACATCAACACCTTACCCTCCTGTGTTTGAGAATAGTTAATAAATGCTGTTATTTGGCTGTACCCATGTCCTTTCTCTGTAGTAATATGTAATGGTCAGGATTTGAGAGTGACAAAAGTCTAAGTGCAGACAATTGCAGAATGAAGAATAATTAAAGACATCTTTTGAAAGTGAAATTAAGGATACTTCTCTGGGGCAGCATGTCTTTTAAGAAACTGCTTATGACACTTAATACTCCCCAGCACGACCTACTTCCTATCTGCTACCTGGGCCAAAGCAAAAAGACAATTTACATAATGAACTGTGAAAAAAATTATAAAAAATTCCTGCTAAGTTTGCTGCTTAAACTTATTACTTATGGGGTTCTTTTAGAAGGTTCCCATTTAAGCCCACAATTTATGATGCTGATGAATAGATTTGCAAAAATAATTAACAACAATTTCAAGAGCTGTATCATAGAGCAATATGCCATGAATGTCTCTCATGGAAGTTAAGGTGATTTGTGTTGCTGTTATGATGGTTGTTTGCCCTCCGTGCCATAAGAAGAAGAACTAGACCCAGAATCACATTTCTTAGGTAATTCCAAAACCCCCCAAAAGCCTTAAAGTCAGGGAAATTACTAAACCCCAATGTTTGGTCATTCCTCATCCTGGAATCTTTAAAAAACCACAAAGATCAACCAAATGGACGCTGTCTAGGTTGTGTGGTGAGAAATTCTTAATTAGCTGAAGGATGATGACATCAAAACTCGTGTACTCTGTCTCCATCTGCTGATTGGGAGGAACTACACTTACATAGTGTGTCAGGATAGAAGAGCTTGGAAAAATAAATAGTGGCCACTATTTTTGTTCTTTTACTGCAGTGGAAGACTCTTTCAATGCAGTAAAGAGAAATTAATGAAAATGCATTTTTGAAAGAAAAAAGCACTAGAATTTATTGAGTTACAACGTTACAACTTTAGCAAACGCAGCTTAATTGTATCCTATGGAAGATAGCCCGTAGGGTTTGGTGTCCATCGTCGAGGCATTATACAGCCTTCATATGACAGCTTGGCCCCCATATGGAAGGAGCTGGAATTGTGTGAGGTCCAGGCTCTACCTCCATGAGGATTAAAGAAATTAGGTTCTTTCCTTCTTTAACCACAGTTGCAGATGGATAAATGTTGAAGGATGGGAAATTTGAGAATTAAGTGGAAGCAGGAATGTGCTTTCAGTGTATCAGCCTATTGTTAGCTCCAAAATTTTTTGGATTGCTTTTAACAATGCCCTTATTCCTGATAATATCATGTAAAAGAGCTTTCAATATAATTGATTAGATTGGCAGTGAATTTTAGGGACGTCCAGTGGCTGAAAAGCTGTCTCCTTGAATTTCAGTGCAAAAGCTCATGAACTCTAAAATGACCATAGTAATAATAGAATTCAGTTCAAAAAATTGGTATAATTCTTTCTGATTTGCAAACTGCAAATAAACTGGATTCTCTTAGAGGTAATTAACCCCAATGAGCTACTTGTATCTGAGGAGCTGGCTTAATTAATAGTAAAAATAGTAAATAACGTCTTTTGTTTTGTTAACTGCCACTGTTGGCTTTGTGAACAAGTTCAACATAAAGCTTGAAAGTATTGGCAAAGGAACCAATTTACTAGGCTTTATTTATTCAAGCTAGAAATTAATTTTATTGTTTGTGAATGGTGTGGGATTGATAGAAGTGTAAATGAAGTCTTCTGTTCATCCAGAGAGAAGCTGTAACAGAGCTGCGCCAATGTAAACTTTCCACCCTGGCCCCACTGTATGGCTGAGAACCACGTTTAATTGTCTGTATTTAAAAAGAAATAATCAATATTTGGCGTTTCTGCTGAGAAGCTTAATGTGCTGATTACCACAAGCCTACATTTTGAAGATATTCTGGTTTCTCCAGTAGTGTTACTGGGCATTTTTGACGAATGCAGTGAAGCACTGGAAAATCTCGTCAGGACTAGACCCACAAAATTTGGGCCTAGTTGCTGGTCCAGACTCTCACACAAAAATGCACTTTTCCATGCTTGTTCCTCCCCAAATCACCTAAATCCCTCCTTTTCCAGCCTTTGGGTCCTCCCCTAAACAATCGCAGAATAAATCTTGGGCGATCCAAAAAACGCTCTTCCCCTGTGTCCCATCCTGTGTCCCACACCCTTGGCCTGAAAGGTCTTTGGCTAAATGACTGCTCTCGGTGGCTCTTCTTGATGGTCTCAGACCAGGGCAATGAGGCTGAGTTCTCTCCTGATAAACAACTGGGAGGAGACTGGACAAGGTGTTTGCTCCTCAGAAGGCTCTAACTTGGGTTCCCACCTGGCACTGTGTGCCCGTTCTTCTTTGGGCTTGCAGAGATGGACCAATGGCCTTTTAATATGATGTGAAAGCTTAATGAGCCATAACACACTATGTGTATGCTTCTGCCATGAAAGCATCGGGGAGGCTCCTGGGCCCCGTGGTGTGACTTGACCAGTATGTCTTCTCCCGGACAGGGTGGCTCCCCGTAAGCTGCCTGGGAGGCAGGACCCAGGCCTCTGCCAATCTCCCCAGTTGTGGCAAGAATGTTTTCCATCACCATTTAATGTGCCATGCCATTTCATAGAATCATAGAATGGTTTGGGTTGGAAGGGACCTTGAAGATCATCCAGTGCCACCCCCTGCCCTGGGCAGGGACATCTCCCACCAGACCAGGTTGCTCCAAGCCCCATCCAGCCTGGCCTTGAACCCCTCCAGGGATGGGGCAGCCACAGCTTCTCTGGGCAACCTGGGCCAGGCTCTCACCACCCTCAGAGCAAAGAAGTTCTTCCCCACATCTCATCCAAATCTCCCCTCTTACAGTTTAAAACCATTACCCGTCATCCCATCGCTTCCCTCCCTGATCCAGAGTCCCTCCCCATCTCTCCTGGAGCCCCTTGAGGGACTGGAAGGGGCTCTAAGGTCTCCCCGGAGCCTTCTCTTCTCCAGGCTGAGCCCCCCCAACTCTCTATGCCCAAGAAAGTTCCCAGTCACTGTTTGAATTTCCTGGGGTGGATGTAACTGTAGAGTCTCCATGAAATGACCTAGTGGTCTCATTTGTGGTCGTTGCAGGCAGCGCAGTCCCACATGGCACTAATTAACCATCCCTTTCTGCTCCTGTGAGGAGAGATACTGGGATTGCTTGGGCATGGAAACCGAGCTCCTTTTTCATTTGCAGAAGTGTCCTTTGTGACTGAAGGGCTAATTGGAGTCCCGGCAAAGGCAGCAGAAAGACATTTGCAGTGCCAATAGCTGTGTAAAGGTGTTAATGTCCAGCTGGGGCATCGCTAAGGAGGGACTGTGGGGACACTTCCACGCTCACACGATTCCCTATGAAATAAACCTGCCCCACTGCTTTCCCGCTGGATTCTTAGGATCATACAGGAAATTACTCTGCAATAATGTCCTGCAGTTCTTATTTTGCCCCGTTCACGGAGCTCACCTTTGCTGTTTTTCTCGGTATTTGAGGAAAGTGTTTTAAAAGCAACAAGCTTGTGAGCGAGAGATGTCTGTATGGAGCAGTCAGGATAAAGTCTGTCTTCTATTATCTGATCAAAAAGTGCCACAAATTGATGGTTTTTGTTATTTGGTATCTGTAGTTAGAACTCATCATTTTAATAGGAGAAAATAAGGAAATGGAGATATTCTAAAACTGGTCTGGTGTAGAATAAACCACATCCAGGATGAATTTCCCATCTACAAAATTTTCTCATTGATCTTTGTTTTTTGCAGCCATAGATAGATTCCATTTCCCTAGAACTTAAAAATGTGTGCTGTTGGAACGATCGCGCTCTTCACATTCTTGAGTTCAGCAGGTTTGAAAATGAGAGTAAAGCACCCGAGCTGGGACATTGTCTATTTCCAGACCTGTCATTTCTCGAGAAAAATTTCTTCCATTGAGAAGTAAAAAGGTATTTTTCCTAACTTTTCTCTCCAAAAGCGATTTTGAATCTTCATGTCGAGCACTGGAATACAGCAGGTACAGCTTCTGCTCTCACTTCCACCTGTGGAACTCCATTATCTTCCCTTCTGCCCTAATTACATAGAGACAAACTCACTCACTTGACCTTGGTGCCCCTGCCATTAGAACTTTAATTAACTCTCGTGACCGTGATTCATGGCCCAGAACAGAAGGCAAGTCACTCTATCACAGCTTGGGTTGGCGACTGGGGCTAAAGTATATTTTTAGTGAATTAAGCATTTGTCTGCGATCACTGAACAGGAGGTTGACTACAGATGCGTCCAGTAACGCGATGAAACATCCATCTATAATTATATTTTTGCCTACTACAGTGTAAGCAGACGTGTCGTTAAGCCCAGAAACCTGATAAATTCCCTCATCTGAAGAATTTTTACTCGGTTTTACTGCTCCTCTGACATTGGATCCAGCTGATATTTGTCAGAAAACAAACCAAAAAATTGTATTATGATATCTCCAAAATGCATTTCAACAGCTTTTTAGAGCAGCTACCTCCAGTTTCATAGAATTCATTATTAAATGGTTTTCTGTGGGATAATAGCTAACGACATCCTAATACGAATTTCAGCAGCCTAAATCTTCCTTAAATCAAATTTTCCACATCCCGTTGCTCGAGTTTTCGGTGTCTGGGGGACTCCCCTGTCAATTCAAGATACTCTAAAACTGGAGAACCTGTGTTTGTCTCTGACCTTTTGTCACCCTTTGGGTTCTGGCATTCACTGAGGTCACCTACTGCCAGCTTTTTCCCCTCTCCTGCAAGGACTGGCGTCGGTTGGCTCTCCAGTATTTCATCTCCACGATTATGGAGCTGGCTCCCAGTAGGATTTAGACATGAGGGTCTCGTATCTTTTTACTATTTTAAAATCGGGTGTAGGGACACCGTATTCTGACACTGGTTTTAATGTGGGGTTTTTTAAGCTTCTTATGAAATTTATGGAATTACTCGTGCAGAAGGGTGGGCAGAAGTCTTTACCACTTGGAGTCTGAAGCAACGCAACATCCAGCTGTATAATAAGGTACCAGCATTCCCCTATGTCAGATACATCTCCCGTGTCATGATACACATGGTAATAATCATAAATTTCACTGAATTTCACTGAATTTTTTGGAGTTGGAAGGGACCATAGAGATCATCTAGTCCAACTCCCCTGCCAAGGCAGGACTACCCAGAGTATGTCAGAGCATGCCACTCAGGACTGCATCCAGGTGGGTCTTGAAAATCTCCAGAGAAGGGGACTCCACAACCTCCCTGGGCAGCCTGTTCCAGGGCTCAGTCACTCTCACTGTGAAAAAGTTTTTCCTCATATTCAAGTGGAACCTTTTGTGTTCCAGCTTGTGCCCGTTGCCCCTCGTCCTCTCACTGGGAACCACTGAAAAGAGTCTGGCTCCCTCCTCCTTCAACCCACCCTTGAGATACTTGTAAGCATTAATAAGGTCTCCCCTCAGCCTTCTCTTCTCCAGACTAAAGAGTCCCAGCTCTCTCAGCCTCTCCTCATAAGGGAGATGCTCGAGTCCTTGAATCATCTTTGTTGCCCTACGCTGGACTCTTTCCAGTAGTTCTCTGTCCCTCTTGAACTGGGGAGCCCAGAACTGGACGCAGTATTCCAGTTGTGGCCTCA
>QJSC01019146.1:1293838-1304114 GCA_003697955.1 Calidris pygmaea
GAGACAACAGGTAGGGCCACAGTTTGGCCGTGTGAAAATTGTCAGTAATAGCATTTATTTTAATTCCAGAGGGACCAGCAGGAGGAGGAGACGGGGGAATGAGAAGGTGGCTTACCAGTAAGATTTTTTCCCACCTTTTTTCTTGCAAAATGCTACAGGTGCTATATATCCAGCCAGGCTGGACAGAAAGTATTAGCACAATGGGATATATTTTTGTGTTGGATGGTCAGCTCAAGCCAGGGAATTTTTTCCTGTCTGACTGCACAATGCTGGGTATAGATGCAATTACCCTGTGAGACCTCAACATCATTTTTACCCGATAATGTGTGTTTTCATCCGCCTCGGATGATTTAATACACCCCGGTATTTAATAAGAACATCTACCGGTTTAAATTACCGTCTGTGTTCAAAATAGTTGC
This sequence comes from Calidris pygmaea, assembly GCA_003697955.1. Lineage (NCBI taxonomy): Eukaryota > Metazoa > Chordata > Aves > Charadriiformes > Scolopacidae > Calidris > Calidris pygmaea. Next base: position 1,294,258 of record QJSC01019146.1, read on the forward strand.
CACTAGATGGCAAACGGCTTGTGCGCAGACTTCCACACAAAGGGAACGTCTCGCTGTGTGCTAGGTGACCAGGTGAACGTATTGCATCAAATTTACCCTGCCCCGAGCCCGTTGAAACCACTGGAATTAGACCAGAGAAACAGATGGCTCTTTAACCTTAGGTACTGAAAGCGCCTACAGTAAGTAAATACCGTATTTGTTTCCGTTTGCTTGTCTAAATCAAGTCTGTTGTTCTAAGCCTTTTAACTTCATCACACAGCAGAAATGCAAGAGTTGAGGCCCCGTGCTTCAGCCTGAGGTACCAGGTATGTTCCACGGTTCCTAAGAGGTAGAGAGTGGCACCTGCTGAGGGAGACAAAAGGGACTTGAAAAATCAAAATCCCCATTGGGATGTGCCCGCTCCCCCAGGACCCGTGTAAAACGCTCACATGGTCCAGCGCCCGGTCCTTCCAGTGCCGCAGATCTCTGCTGGGGAGAGTTTCGCATCCCGCGGTTCGCACCGAGCCCCAGCGCGAGCCGGGACCTCTCGGGGTGTCCTCCTTCCCTCTGCCCCCCCCTCCTGCTGCGGCCGTGGGTGGCTTTGCTAAGTGGATGCTCCATTCACAAGTGCTGTTTGCGGTCACTTACAAAAACGCATTAAGCTACTCAAGACCTTGGTTTTTTTCCTCCATTTCACGCCGGTGCCAAATGACTGTTGCTCTCGTAAAGCAGGAAAATATTTTATGATCCAGCCTTAAAAACAGTTGGCGCAGGCCTGAGGTCTGATAGTTTTCTATTGTGCGTTGAGCTGACGGCAACAGTCAGAAACACAGATCCCTTTGAAAAGCAGGAGTTAGACAAAAGCTATCTTGCTTGCTGTATTTTACTTTCTAACATAAGCAGATGCATACATATATATATATATATATATAAAATGTCTTTGTTGTTCCATTAGCTGATGTCAGTATCCATCTTCGCTTAGTTTCTATTTGAAATTTATGTTTTCACCCACATTATTTTGTGAATTAGCTTGTTTGAGATTGAACTGTTCTTAAAAGCAAAGAAGCAGCAGTTGTACTGTCATTTTCTTACAGAAACCGGCTGGCACTTCTGACTTGGGGTTTGTTTTTCACTATTTAGTTTAGCTTACTGGTGCTACGCTGTCAAAACCAGAGCTGGGGTTCTGATTCAATTTCTACTGGTGTTGCAAATTGGCGGCATTTAAAAACCTGCGGAGGGTTTAGGACACGTGCCCGAACCTCAAGCAAGGTTTGTTCCAGATAGATGTCCTTTAATCCATTTGCTGAGAAAAAATGTGGTAGGTCCACTGGAGTGGCTGAGTAGGTGTGCAGTTCCCCCCAGTTTTAGCGAGTCTGAGCCTGGTGAAGGGATGTTGATCTCCATCCTTCATCCCACGGCCCCGGGGATGTCGTAGGCGCTGCCCTTGGCACGCTCCTTAAATCACAGCTGTGCAGTAACGCAGCCATCGCCGTTGGATCTCACACATTAGTTATTCACTAGCAGGAATCGGTGCAGCGTTCTTCTGCCTCGGGAACAGTCAGCGACACGGGTGCAAGTTATCCCAGCTCCCGGGATTGTCCTCTGAAGTACCAGAGATCAACCACACCGGGAGACGGGACCTCACGCAGAATGAATTCGTGCTCTAGGGCCGCGCCGAGGATCTCTGCTTTCAGCCCCCCCTCTTATATCCAGATTTTCACTCGTTACCAGATCTGGAGGTGGAAAGGAACAACCTCCCCATTAGATTTGCCAGGTACTTGAGAGGACCTTTCCTTCCTCTGTAGAGCCAAGTGTGGTTCATCTTCTGAGATCACATCACCCATTGGGCCTTCAGCTCTTGCCATGACCTTGGGCACGAGTGTCACTTTATGTGTCCCGTTTTCTGATTGCAGCTAACGAACCTCTGGCTCTTCTGGGCATTGAAACCTTATTCATCTCACTTAATAGTGATACAGTGACAGATCTGGCTGAAACCTGGTAGTTTGTGTGATATAGGAGGGAAGACTACAGGGTCTGATGGCTCCTTCTGACTGTAGGCAGCGAAAACAAAAGATCATACTTTATTGCAATGCTGAAAATGATGTTTTCAGATTTTTTGGCCAAAATGCTGGACCACTAGCCTGAGTATACAGTTACGACTTCTTCCTTGCAAAATGAACTGCTCTTGAAAATGTAGCCCTTTCATAGGCTTTTCTTCTGTGTAGAAAGTATGGGAATCCAGTTCTTACATTAAATCATCTCTTTCGTGGTTTCAAGGGGCTCTTTTAAATAAAATTAAATGAATGTTTAAAAAGCATTTAGTGTCTCGGATTATAATCTCATGAATTTGTGTTCAATACAAGGCATTGTCTCTCTCAAAGGAAAAGTGCTTAGAGAAAACTCCTGCAGTATTTTAGATCCGTAATCCAAATGGAGTAACATTCTCACAGCCTGGAAGCCTGACGTCATTTTTCCGTAACAGATTCTTAACTTTTCCTATGAAAAAGGAGATTTTTTTTCGAGAACGTGTCCATACATCCTGGTACACATTTAAATCAGCAAAAGCCATTCCTTGTGTTTGAGTGACCTTTTTAGAAGGGAAAGGATTGTCTCTGATGTATTAAAAGTTGTGTTAAGAAACAGAATAGGGTCTTGGGAGTTTGCTTGTTCCTCCCATAGACTTTATGTGTGGAGTTCAGGTCGCCTGAGCCTTCCTGTGCATCTGCCAGCAGCCTGCAGGTACATGGGAGAGAAACGTTTCCTCTACTGTAAAGTTATTTGGATGTTTGGTTCAGGGGGAGGTGTGAGGACTTCTCCCAAGTCACAGGCGATGGGACAAGAGGAAATGGCCTCAAGTTGCACTAGGTTCAGATTGGAGATTAGGAACAATTCTGGGAGGGTTATGAAGCTTTGGAATGGGCTGCCCAGGGCAGTGGTTGAGGCACCATCCCTGGAGGTATTTAAAAGCCGGGTTGACATAGTGCTTAGAGACATGGGTTAGTGATGGTTTTTATCAGAGTGAGGTTGATGGTTGGACTCGATGATCTTAAAGGTCCCTTCCAACCCAGACAATTCTATGATTCTATATTGCACCTGTTCATGCAAGGTGCCACAGTGCATATGTCCAAAGTGGAAAATAAAAGGAAAAAAAGGAAAAACAAGAAAAACCATTACCACATACTTAGCAAACGATAGGTTCTAGTTTAGTTTTTCCCCATTTAATACTCTGAGAAAAAAACCACATTTAATTTTTTCACTGCTATCTCCACTTCTGATGTTGGTGAATTTGGAATTTCTTTTTTTTTTTTTCAAATTCCAAGCTCGTGAGCTGTAACTGTCACTCCAGGATGAGGAGTGTGCCGAGCGTGAGTTCAGCTGAACCAAGCTGTTTTCCCTTTGCTTCCAGTCCTCCAGCCCCAGGAGTTACACAGCAAGCTGTTCTGCTGTTCGGCGCTCGGGTGAGTGTGTAATACCTGAGTCACTAAACGACATAAAACACTTTTCTGAGCTTCACCCTCCCACACTACTGCAAAAAAAAATGTTCCTTTTCTACCCTAGATTTTTGGCTCTGTATCTTCCTACATTAGCTGTCATTTAATAAACTCTGCTCGGGTATGAAAGAATCGCAGTCTGGGTTTCCTGAGTTTGAAAATAAAATAAACGCGACACTTCAGACTATTGTTCCGCTGAAACTAATTTGTCTACACGGTATTTCGCTGTAACTCCAAACTGTTCTCTGGTTTCTGTCCAAAAGTGGAGGTTCTATTTTAGTTACAAAGCTTAAGCACATAGGTTTTTATTCAGTAGGTGCAAGATACAATGGTTTTCTCATTCCAGAACTATTGTTTTTTTCCTCCTTATGTATTTAATTCAAGGACCTAGTTGACCTCTCGCATGAGATGAATCACGAGCTAACCCAAAAAGTGCCAAAAGCCCTCTAAGATTGAACTAAATGTTCAAGTTGAAACAAACAAACCCATGTAGTTTTGCATAAATAAGAGAGTTGTTTACTGAGGTATTCAACTTGAAATGAACTGTGAAATAACCAAATGCAATCACGTTTCTCTATTTGGAGGGACATCTGGACCCCAGGAACAGTTTGAGGTGAGAAGCGTTAACTGTTGCAGAATGGGAAAGTGAGAATTTAAAGTTCTGTTTTGTAATATTCAGTGTCCAAGGTGCCAAGGACCTGGCTTTCCAGTCCTTATGTCTGCAGCACCGTTCCAGCAGAACTCAGCCATGACCAGCCAGCGCTACCTCAAGCGAGAGCTCAGATCTCCGGGTGGCTCTGAAACCATGTAACTAGTGACCACCTGGAAAAGTTAGAGTAAAATTACTTGTTTGGTATCACATGAGAACTGTCAGAGGCAAAGGAGGAACCTGGTTTTCAGCATCTCCATTCAGGTGGCTTTCCTTCTAGCAACCCCCTGCTTAATGCCTTTCACACCTTCTGACTGCCAGAGCCAATGCAGCAGGAGTTTTGTAATTTTCAATTTATAGCCTCGTGGAAACCCAGAGGAGATTTCTAATAACGGGGTTCCCTGAGTAAGGCTGAATTTCTGTAGAAGAAATAGTCTATCATCCTGCCATGGTAGTGTGTCATCGTGCTTGTGCCCAGGGGTCCAAATTAAGGCTTCAAAAGCAGTTCCAGTGTTGGCATTTCCTTTGTGTTAAAAGCTTGCGTTTAACCTTGCGTTGCACCTTCAATATGTTGGTTTAGAGTCACAGAATTGTCTGGGTTGGAAGGGACCTTTCAGATCATCGAGTCCAACCATCAACCTAACTCTGATAAAAACCATCACTAACCCATGTCTCTAAGCACTATGTCAACCCGGCTTTTAAATACCTCCAGGGATGGTGCCTCAACCACTGTCCTGGGCAGCCCATTCCAAGGCTTCATAACCCTTTCAGTGTCAAAATTTTTCCTAATCTCCAATCTGAACCTCCCCTGGTGCTACTTGAGGCCATTTCCTCTTGTCCCATGGCCTGTTCCTTGGGAGAAGAGACCGACCCCCCCTGGCTACCCCCTCCTTTCAGGGAGTTGGAGAGAGTGAGAAGGTCTCCCCTCAGCCTCCTTTTCTCCAGGCTGAACACCCCCAGCTCCCTCAGCCTCTCCTCACCAGACTTGTGCTCCAGACCCCTCACCAGCTCCGTTGCCCTTCTCTGGACCCGCTCCAGCACCTCAATGTCTTTTTTGTGGGAAGGAGCCCAAAACTGGACAGAGCCCTGGAGGTGGGGCCTCACCAGTGCCCAGTCCAGGGGGATTAATGTTTTCTTTGACTCTTATTCACAGTCTTCTTTACACCTTGTACATTCCTGTCTTCTTACCTACCCAAACAATCCAGTTTAACCAGTGACCAGCTCCCAAACTACCAGTTACCCCTCTTCCACTGTCTAATCCCTGGTTTGGCTGGGATTATTTTTGACCCCAGTCCCTGAAATCCTCATCAATTCTCTTCATGTGTTTGTTCTAATCCTTTTGCTCAGCGAACCTCAATTTCTTCCTTTGTCCACCTTGGTCACTTGCCATCCTCTAAACCTCACCTTCCCAGTCCCCATCTCCTGCACGTACACAGGGCAGTTCCCGGTCCCACTCTCTCGCTCATCACTCACCTTCCATTTCTTTCTCCCTCTATATAATCACTAAGTCCTAAATTCCACTTTTGTCTACACTGCATTCCAATTAATTTGTTTTCTCCTCTGTCAACGGAAAGGTCCCCGAGAGGCACACGTTTTGTGGTGCTGAGCTGTAATTACAGGAGGAATTATGTCTGTGCTGCCCTGAGAACCTTCACAGCGGGAAGACTCTTCAGAGTTTCCAGCTAAACCTCTAGCAGGTCTTTCCTGAACACTTGCAAAATGGGATTTTTTAAACGTGGATAGATTTTCAGAAGAACAGCAGAAATATTTGCCTAGAATAAAGAAGCACTCGTGTCAAATTTTGTGTTTTTATGCCAAAAGCAGGATGGATGGAGAAAAACTTTTCAGATAAAATCCCACAACACTTTCAACATGGGCAACATATCACACTTTCTGCCTGGCCTTGTTCTCAGAAAGACTTAATTCTTTGATCTGAGAAACAAACCAGAAACTAATCAGGCTAAAGAAAAGCAGCTGGTAAGAAATTTTTCAGTCCAAAACCCATTTGGCAAAGTTATAAGTAACTCAAAGAGGTGTCTTGAAGTGAGAAATGTTGGGCCATCTTCACTCCAGATTGTGTTAGTGGATCCAATCATAATATAGAGCGTTACAAACACTGGGTGTTAATTGTCTCCGGTGGAATAACTTCCCAGGTGCCAAACCTGGAAGCAACTTCAGGGTTTGTTTACAAAGATGAAGTATATTCAAACAAAAATGTGTACAGCACAAATGCTCTTCTAAATACATATTACCATCCTCACGGAGTTACTTAAGCCTAAGGCCCACCTTTCAACAGTCTGCAAAATTATGGTGTATATGGTATATAGGAAAACCTTGTTATATATTCTTACAGACATAATATTTCTATACGTATAATTATAAGGTTGTGCTCCTACCTGCTTTAATTAAAACTGCTCCTCACTCATCCCACTCCGGGTTCCTCAGTGGCTATTCACTTCCAGACAGGTCAAACTGGCGGGTTTTTGTTCAGTTCAGCCTCTCTAACATAGGAATGAAAAATTATCATTGACCGTATTGAAATGTTTTCTCACCTTGAAGATCAGAACTGCCAATTTTTAAGCTCCTTGGCAAGGCTCAGTGTGACTTTTATTTTTTTAACTCAAGGTACCTGGACAATATAATCCAAATTTCCAAAGAAGCTAATGACTCCCAGACCCAGTGGATGCTATCGCACCAGGGTGAGCTGGCTGCTCAGGCTCTGCTGAGCCCAACAGCACCAAGAATTCCTCTGCCTTGGGTCTGTGGACATTAAGATTTTACTCCTTCTTCTCGCTGGTAAAAGACCAAGTGATTCATATCCTCGTAGTCAATGAGATTGGATCGCCGGAGGGGCGAGGGAGACGTTTGGTTTGGTCAGGAAGCAGTGATTCTTGTCAACTGGTTTATCAAAAACCTACTTTCTTCTTTGTGCCTCTGCTGGCTGGGGTAATTACTCAGCAGATGAACTTGCTGGGGATAATTACTCAGCAGATGAACCGCAGTCAAAGGCTAGATTTTGGAGTCAAAAAGGGAAATCTTTGAACAAGTTACTTATTTCCCCATCCCCAGAGAGCTATTTGTGGCCCACGGAGGCTTTTATACATGGGTGACAGAGACAGATGACAGCCTTAAATTTGCCATCGGAGTCTACGGGATCTCTTTGGAACTGGAGTGACTGGGGAGGGTGAGTGGGGACAGGAGGTGATGCTGGAGCTGGGGAAATCTCCTGGCTGTGCATTCCTGACCCGGGGGAACCTCAGCTGCTCCCAAACGCTGTGTCACACAGGGTGTGCTTTTAGGGACGATGAGGAAAGGGACATTTCAGCTGATGTGGAGCTGAAAAAAAAGATATGGCCAAGGAAATTAAATTTTTGTTATGTGATCTCGTTAGGAACCAGTTTCTCATAGATCTGCACCTTAACTCCCCTGCTGTTAAATGGCCATCCTTACCAAAAAAAAAAACAACCCCAAACTTGGCAAACACCTATTTGAGACTTTGATTAAGATTTGAGCAGTTGAATTCCTCTCTCCTGCAACTTTAAACCAATTTTTTTTTTTTTTTCCCGTTGCCAGGTATGGAATTAATTTCAGGTAAACTTTGAATCTGTGAGGTGGAGAGCATACCCTGGCAAGCTGAATGTGTCCATAGAATTCTTACTTTGCTTACAGGTCAGGTTTTGAAATGTGTTCCTGTAGAAAGTTATAAGTTAGGACTTCACAAAGCCAGGGAGTCCAACAGGAGATACGTATATAAGATCAGATGAATCCGTACTGTTCACTGCCATCCGCAGAGAGAGCTACACTCAGCAGTTTGATATAATTACTACTGTCACTTCATTTAGTTGCTTTCATTTACATAGATTACTTTTGGTCACACAGATCGGTCTTTTCCGATGCCAGGCATATGTAAAACACAATGGGTTTTAACTTTTTTTCTTCAAGTTCATAATGTTAGAGGTATTTTCAGATCCTGAAAATATCTTGTGTATAAACACAAGATCCACTAAACCCATGAGGTTTTGGCTCCAGAAATATTAGATTGGTTTTAGACAGGGGCAAAATTTTCAAAAGGGTCTAGAGGTTTTTTGAGTCCAGTTCCCACTGGGAATTAATGTTCTGTTGTCCCTCTGTGGGCTTTTGACTGACCAGTCACTGAGCGGGGTTGGAAGTACATTTTATCTTCTAATTTTTGATTTTTCAAATGCATATATAATGACCACGCTGTTGCAATCTCACACGGATACATAGGGAGTAAGGAGTTTGAAGGATCGGTGTCCTCTTGTCTCTAGTGTTGCCCTTAGATCAAAACAGAAGCGTTGCTGCCACGCTAAGCACCTGAGATATTGGCATGGTTTCCTGGGATATTGGGAGTATCTGATCACACCTGCTAGAGAAATCTTCACTTGTTATGCAGATTTCATCTTCTTAATCTACCACAAATTTCTGCTGTAGATTTCTTTTTTTAATTCAGTCCATGTCGCAATAGAAGCAAGAAAACAAATGATCCTGGTGGTTCTTCAACAAGCATTGCAAGATGACCTCGGAGTCTTGGTTAGTTTTCAGAGAACTGGGCTCTGTAGCAGGGAGAATGCTTAGTTTTTTGCTCTCGTTGACAGACTCAGCTGAGATGTGTTTGACTCAACGTGGGCTGAAATGGAGCGATCTTTCAGCTCAGCTCAAGGGGCAACTGGAGCCAAAGTTTGCCTCCAGTGGCTGTTTTTCCATCTGAATTAAGGCAGAGTCACTGAACAGTCTTTGCTTCAGAAAGTACCCTCCCTCCATCTACTACAAACTACATTAGAGCTAAAAGGAGGCAAACACAACAGGATTATTAAATGGGTTTCATTCTAATACCCTACATTCAGTCATTCTTTACTTAAAGAAATGTTTCAGGCTGAAATTCTCCATGTTTAGCTTCTACCAACATTCATTTTTCACCCATTAGAATACGAGGGGGAAAACCAGTCTCTGTTATGAAAGAATTCACAGAATCTTGCCACATTAAAAAATAAATAAATCAAAGAGGTTATAGACGATAAAATTAAGAATTTAAAATAGAAATTGGCATGGAAATATTCACTACTTTGGAGTACCTCGTGCTATTACCGTGGGGAAAATGAGTTCTGAGTTAACTAAGCTTTAAGGACTCATGAGTTGGCGCTGAGCACCAGCAGCGGCAGCTATAGCTAAAGAGAGGTGTCCTTAGTGCACGTATTCTATTGGTTTAAGAACAGATTTTTCTTGGTAAAACTAGTTTGTGGTTATTGTGAGGTATTAAATATTCCCAGTTACCCTGTTATCCTTCTGGCTTTTAGCTACACCTGAAACGATTTGGGACGTGCAGTGGCGGGCCGTGGATCTGCGAGCTGTGCGCGAGAGGGGCGGCCACGGGGGTCGGAAACAGACGTGGGTCTGAATTCCAGCTGAGCGCCTTCCTGGTCCTGCCACGGGGCCGTGTCTATCGGCACGTCTCGACGTGTTGCGGCAGGAGAAGCAGCGTGGGCAATAAGTGTATCTGCTGTTTCCCAGCCTATTCCCACCCGCAGCTGCCGATGCCCTGATGCGTGGCAGAATCCTGCTCACTAAAGCCCTGTCCCGAGCGGTTGTAGCAACCTAAACAAACCAAAGGTTGGTGCTGGTCTCTTCTCACAGGCAATTAACGACAGAACGAGAGGGAGCGGTTTCAAGCTCCAACAGGGTAGGTTTAGATTGAACATTAGGAAGGAATTTTTCACAGA